>VDFB02239430.1:0-42349 GCA_007258455.2 Sequoia sempervirens | reverse complement strand
GAAGAGGTGTTGTAACAAAAGATATCAGTGAGGATGAAAAAGCAGATGTTGACTTTGATGAAGATATCACCAAAGAAGATAGGTTTGCAAGAGCTATACTGAGAGCTGAAAATAAATTGAGGTTTGACCTTTCGACTTACTCAAGAATCTTGCATCCATAAGAGTTGATCATCTAGATAATTGAAGTGGAGAAATATTTTGAGTTTGAAGCAATCAAGGAACCCCAAAGAGTTGAATATGTGAGCATCAATTTGAAAGGCCATGCTGCCTTGTCATGGGATATTGTGTAAGGAGATTGCATTAGAAAGTGTAAACAAAAGATATCAAGTTTAACTAAGCTCAAAGGAAAGTTCATGCCATTAAATTGCACTTTTGTCTTGTTAAAAAAACTATAGAATTTGTGCAAGGAGACATTTGTGGAGTACGCGAAAGAGTTATTCTAACATAGCATTTGAGTGGGTTATATAGAAGAAGACGATGAGGTCTCTAGATATGATGAGTTGCACATCTCAATTTAGTGTGAGATATGTTTGTTGCAAGTACATTCCATCAAGGAACCTGTTGATGTGATTTTTGTGACCGCACCAATCAACAGAACAAAGTAATCCGAAGGCTACTCCATTCTCTCTTGATCAAAGAATTCCGTGCGCTAAGATTGCAAGAAAGATCACACATTCAACTCCAAGGTTCCGAAATGCTTTGGAATACCCTCAGTAGGTTCGTTGTGATATGTTGTTTACACGAGGGGACTTACACAATTGTTCATAAGGCTTGTAGTTGACAACAGGTTAATGATTTGATGGGGATTCTCGTATGAATGATTTGGCGTTGAGGTATGAATTTTCCTAAAACTAACCAGAAATAAACTGAATTGAATGGCTGTCGGGATTAGAAACTATATGTTCTATCTAAAGGCGGGACGCGGGATCAATTTCGGCAAACTTCAACCAAACTTTGCTCCACCTCACGTTGGACAGCTTACACAAAGTTGGTGCAATCTTCAAGGGGATAGCAAGAAATTTTCAAGTCACAATTCGACATCAAGACACCGTCAAGACGACGCATACCAAGACGTGAATTATAATTGAAGTTAGGCTTAAAAAAAGTTCTAGTTGACCACACAAGGCGAACTTGCTGTCAGCAAGCTGCTAGTGGTATGGACTAAAACGAAGTTGCCTCGATTAACACCACAAATCCACAGCTAAAATCTACTTGCATGAAATGAAAATTCGCTACTTAAAGCTACTTTACACTACTTGAAGTAGAAGGGATGAAGAAACCTTGCTAGCTATTCATAACAAAGACAAATTTCACCATCAATGAATGATCTTTTATTATGAAAGTTTTCACAACAATCTCTTACAAAAGTTTTCAAAGGAAAACTTTCCTTCTCCCCCAAACTATACTAAGCTATCAAACTATCTCTCTGCTCTAACAAAATGTCTACTCTCTGATGTCTCCTCTAATCTAATTAGGTACAAATGAGGGGGGCTCCCCCTTTTATAGATAGCCCAATCCAATGGACAGCTCAGATTACAATCAAATAAATGGCTAAGATTAAGCCACCTCAGCCCTAACCCTAAAAACTACCAGAATGGGGAGTGGTACAATAAATGAATCAAAGATTCCCACTCACTCCCAAAATAGTAAAGGCAATTAATGCCCACAATCAGTCCTCCAGAAGGTCATCATCCAGAAGTGCGTTTCCATTCTCCTTTTCCTTCGCTGCAAAATCAATGAACCTGGTAAGCACAGCCTCAACCTCTTGAACTGAGATAGGTGGAATATGATCAAGCTGAAACTCCAACACTGTGACTGACTGTCCATGCCGTGTGCAAGATTTTCTCCAAGCAGCTAAAGCATCCTGTGTACTTTGAATCAGGCTGGAGAAAGTCGAAATGTTTTCAAAGTCATCCTGCACAAAAGTCTTCACCTCCAAAAAGAAAGGCAGCAACCCACTCCTCAATCCATCAGTAGTCACCTCATCAGGATTCAGCCGTCTAGCAAAGATTGCCTTCAAGGTGTTCAGGACTCCATCAATGATGTTTGTCATAGCCTTCCTGACTCTAGTTGAATCCGCCTGAGCTGCATCAAAGAATCCACGCCCTGTGACTACTGAAGAGTACCATCTAGCAAAATCGTACCTATCACCCTCCTGAATAACTCCTCCATCAATCAGCATCCGCAAAGGAGTATGCATCAATACCTCTAAACGCTGAATAACTTTGCTCTGATAGATAGAAGCATCACCCCAGGCCTGATCAACTGCCTCCACTCATGTCATAATGCCGGAAGCTTGCTGGTAAGAATGAGCAAGATTCTCCATGAACTTCTCTGTCTCAGCACGAACACCTGTAACCCATTTGTCTGCCTCCTGTGCCATTTTCCTCAAATCTTCTAGGCCATTAACAGATTCCCTAGATAACTCGACTGGAAGCTCAAGTGCTGGAATCTCCTGCCCACAAGGACGAGACAAATGCTGCATGTATCCCATCAACGTCTTATGCTCCTTCAATTTCTTATACTTTCCTTCAGTTCTGAGCAATCTGTCCTTGAGTGCCTGATAGGAGTTATCACACTCAATAATTTGTGCTCCTGTGGGGCAACCTAACTCCATGGTTGTGATCATATAATTCTTTGGCACTGCTTCATCTCGATCACAATCGACCCTCGACACAACAACGTGAAGGGTGCGAGAGCCATCCTCATCTGTTGAGATCTTCGAAAATTTCCTAGCTCTCTTCTTGGGTGGAGGCGTGCTTATCTGACTCAAAAATTCCTCCATCTCAACCGCTGGATCAGCCTCTTCACTAGGACTCTTTCTCATTCTATCTCTAAGCCAATCAGGTACAACCTACTATATAACAAACGGCTGCTCCTCTCTAGCTTCGTCCTCACGGACTTGCTCTACTTCAATTTCATTCTGGCGAGGCTCATCGACCTCTAATGGCTGAGTATCTCCTAAAACTGCATCATCCTCTAGAGCCGTCTCTAGCTCACACTGGAAGTGTGTATCAGTAGCAGTCTCCTCATCTTCCTCCTGCTGATTATCTCTAGTAAGCGCATTAACACTTTGGCCAACTGATTCTCTCTGTGGTGGCTGATTTTCTTCATGTACCTCCTGCTCCTGATTCAATGCATTTCTCTGACCAGCAAATAGAGAAACCTCTTGTATACTTGGAGAATGTGTCTCCAATGGCCTAGGTGACTCAACCACAACTCTTGGAGGCTCCGGCTGAACTGGCTCCGGCTGAACGGGCTCCTTCCTCTGAGATTCCGGACCTTGAGTAATTTGTTTCCTCCTACTGGTAGTGGGTGTCCTATGATCTCCCATCAAGTTGTAAGTCAAAGGAATTGACCTACTCTTCAATCTGCTCACATGCCTTTCAACTCATGCTCTGGTGAAAGTCATGACTAGAATACAAAGCATGTCCAAATCAGCAATCTTTGGCTCTGACCAATCTGGTGGTGGAAATGGCGTGTCTCTCACTGCCTCATAATCTGGATGGAGAACGTTCATGCCCTCATCCACCTGCTCTGGCACTGGAATGATTTCACACTCCCTGATCATACCCAATGGTAGCCTCGAGAACATTCTTTTTCTAACCCCAGCCTCATTTGATGCACCAGCCTAGTAATCCTCAATATTCGCCTTATGCTTGAATTCTTCTAACAGTATCCATTTGATATTGTTGTGTGGGTCATAATGCTGTCTGCTGGTATGATAAGAAAAATGAAAGAACTAAAGCTCATTTTCAACTTCTCTGGCTGCCTGAAGTGAAGGAAACACCTCGTCTGAATTCCCCATGACAATTGGGAAGTCAATTCCTCCCTTCTTCTTTCTCTTCTAAATCTTATAATAGGCAACAAGTTTCCTAGATATCTCTAACATCAAAGTTTTATTGGTTGGGTGCTTAGGCAATCTATATGGGTACGAAGAAAAACCTTGCAACCTGATATAAGAAAACTTCAGAAACTGAACAAACCAGCACCCATACCTTTTTATCAACTCCTGAGCTTCCCTTGAGATCCTATAATGAGTCCGCTATTGAAGTGATCTCCTTATGTGCATGGTAAAGGCATCATTGACCCGCTTGTAATAGGAGGTACTCGTCAGGTGCAGCTGCGGACGTGCCTCATGGATTTTGAACTAATGAGAGCCGCAACCAACTGGCTCCTCATATGAAATTCCCCTATACTTCGTCATACGAGCCAACATGTAAATGATGTAGGAGCCCATATAGAATGTCTTCGTCCTCAAACTCAGGGGCTGCTCATGCAAGTTGTCACTAATCATCACAGCCCGATTGATGTGCTCTTTTCCTTCTAGCACGAGATTCATGTAATAGAACATCCATGGCTCAAAAATAAATGCTTGAGGGCAGCCTCCAACTCTGCTAAGCATCATGATCAGGTCACAATACTCCTGCTTCAAATCATCTGATATAATCTACTTTGATAACTTGTGATGTCCCCATTTTTAGCCCTACACTTTCCAGTGATTGATAGCCTATCTCCGGTGTGCTGTCGGCTAGTCAGAGGCAGAATTAGGGTTTCTGGTTGCTTGGTGGGTTCTTTTGAAGATTCAGGGATTTGCATCTTGGAGTTTGGGATTTTGGATTGCGAATTCTTTCTGGGTTTTCAGAAAGCTTCGCAATGGTATTGCTTTCACTTTGATCCAAGCAACTTTCCGAATTTACTATTTTTAGTAAATTCTATTTTTAGTAGTGGTCTAGTCTGCATCAGCTCAGCAAGCTTTCCTCATCTGGCAGTTCAGTTGGTAATATTGATTTTGGCTTTAAGGTGCTCATTTTGGAGGGATAAGTTATTTTAAATTAATAATGTTATATTTTCACATTAACCCCTTGGCCTAGCAATATGACTTTAAGTTGTTTTAAAAAAGGGGGTCTTCAAGGGTGAATTCCTCATCAGGAGGAAATTAAATAATTCCAAGGCCAAAAATTATGAGATGCTTAAGGGGGACGCCAACTTTGATGAAAAGTTTTATTTTATTAAAAAAATAATTATTTCTCCTTGAGGAAGGGAAAATAAATTAAAAATCCAAATTGGAAATAGGGCGCACTTTCTAGAAGCATCTAGAGACTCTCTACTAAGTCTATAAAAGAAGGCCTTCTCTCTTCAGTTGGAGATCTTATGACTTGAGTAATGTTATGCTGCCGAAATGGTATTGGGATTGCTTCGAGGAATGTATGCCTCCTAGCCTTGGCTCGACTTCTTGCTTGAAAGATAGCAACTAGTGGAGAGTTAGTTTGTAGTTGAGTGGATGTGTAGTGAGATTTTGCATTGTAGTAGTTATTGTGCATTTGTAGTTCAATTTCTAGCATGTTAATGAAGTTCTGGAGTTGCTGACTTCAAGTTGTTGAATGTTGTTTTTGCTCATAAGTCAAAAAATAAAAATATATTCGTTCTGGGTATTGGCTAGAACCATTTCTATGCCCTAGGCGCCCATTTGTGCAAATTTTGGTGATTTATAATGAAGAATATGATTTTATCTTGTTGGTAGAACATTTATAGAGGCTGTACCATTCTGTTCTGCATGGCAAATGTTTAGAAAAAAAAATACTTCAATTTGTCAACTGTTTCTTTGTCTAGTCTTCATTGTCATCATCCTAGCATTCGTTTGCATCAAGTCTCATGTCATTCTGACAAGTATTGAGTGAGTTGTGAGCATTTTAGTGGATTCTAGGGTTGCTGGTTTTGCATTTCAAGTTGCTGTTCTGTCATATCAGATTTTGGAAAGTGCATTTTTGGTGAAGGGTTGGTGTTGGGAAGTCATACTAAGCTTGGTGGAGGTCACATTTACTATTGCAGCAATTGAAGAACTTCTAATCCTTGTTCTTGCAGGCATTCTCTATATTATTGTAAGCTGAACAGTAGTATTGTCAGCATTTCTTCTCATCATTCTCTTTATGTTTGTAATACCCACTGAATAAGTGGAAGAGGTTGGCTTGCCGCCTATTTACAATTGAATTGCATTGTAGTTTCTTAGCATCTCTGCCCTATGGTAGCTCCATTCCCACCCCGGTATTGAAAACACATTCTGGGTGTTGAGTTTACTTTCAACACTTGTAGTTGGTAGGGATCCTCTGACCATATGTTCGTCCATCTTGGGCACATTCTTGGTTAGAGTTAATCTTTCAGCATTGCATTGAGATCCTCTGACCATATGCTCGCCGTTATCTGGCACATTCTTGGTTAGAGTTGAATTCTGTATCGCTTTAGTTTTTAAGTGCTAACCCTAACGGGTGTATGTTGTTGTAATTGCATTCCAAAATTGAAAAAAATTGGTTCGGTATATTTCACAACTTTGTATGAGAGGGCTTGGGCTTATTCATCCAGTGAGCGTTGATCATGTTGGCACATCTCTCGAATGTTGAAGCATACATTCGTTCAGCACGCTCTCTTGTCTTGTAAATCATCCTCTCGTGCACTGGGATTCCAAAAGCTTCGCCGATAGTTGCAGGAGTGAGGTTGGCGAATACTTGACCATCTGGTGAAACAATAGACCTGTGATCAAGATCATAGCAATTAGCACACTCCATCATCAGCTCTGGACACTGAATAGCTGGCGGAAAACCAGCAGCTGCATACAACCCACTTCGAACAATGTTGTGTGAAGTGATTGAAGGACGATGATTGCCAACTCCCATCATTCGACTTTTAAAAGCCTCCATGTTGAAAGAGCCCAAATTTGTATCAGCCACCCTGCTCAACTTTGAATTGAATTTTGACTCCAGCAGGAAAGGCTTGCTCAGCTTCTTGATAACAACCTGCCTGGATGCAACATTACTATCTTTGCTAGTCGCTCTTACTTCAGCCATCCTGCAAAATGATAAACATCCATCAGCAATTTAACTTAGAAAAATAATAAAATAACATGGGGCTGCCAGTCGACTTTTAAAATTGAGAAGCTGCAACATCATATTTCATTTGCAAACCTCAACTTCTCCTCTAACAATTCCAAACTTTCAACACTTAGAAGGTTTTCTACAAGCTTCAACAACTTCACAACTTAAATAAAATCGGCCAACTCTGCTTTCAGCAGCTTCAGACTTCAAGTGCGAATTAACTTTGAGCTTCAGCACACAACAATTCTTCTTCTTCAAGTTGAACTTCTTCACCAACTTCGCTACTCACTTGCACTGCAACTTCAACTTCAAAGCTAAAATCGAACTTGCCAGCACTTAGACTTTTCAAATTGCAGCCTTACAAGTCTTCTCTACTTCAAATCGAACAACTCTTAGCCTGCACTGCAATTTGCTATTTCAGAGCTCAAGTCGTACTCTTCAATTGATGGAGAAAAATGAATCAACTTTCAGCTCATATAGGCAAGTCGAATTCTAGAAGGAAGCCAAGTTTAGCTAATTCATTAAATCTCCACTACTTCACAGCAGGAATTCGAATTTCCCTCCCTCTAGCAATTTTAACACTTGTCACCTGACGTCCAGAATCTTGACCTTCTAGAATTTCTTAAGATTTATTTTGACTTGCGTACTTAGCATTTAAATTCATTTTGAAAACATTCACTTCAAATTCACTCTTTAAGAAATTTAATTCACCAGTTGAAGCTCTGATTCTCAATTTTATTCATCTCTGACTCTGGAAGATTCATCTCACGAAGAATTCTATCAAATTCATGCCCCGAATGGCACACTTACTAAAAATAGTAAGTTGTCGGAATTTGATGAAACTTAGCTGGGAGCCTACTGGAAGCATGTTGACAACAACGTTAATCTCAGATTTCAATTTATTCACTTCATTTGACTTCAGATTGACCAGAGAAGTACAAAGCCTAACTCTCAGACTTGGCCAAAATTTTGCGTTTAAGCTCACAGACGGGCACATCCCCGGAAAGTAGACAACAAAAAGAGACAGAAAGAGAGAGAGAGACAAAACCAAAGCCAAAAGACCAGAATGGAGCAAAAATTAGGGGGTCCCCATTTTGAATGGGGCGATGTGTTAAAAGGTCACAACAAAACCCTATAAATCACACTTAGAGTGGAAAAAAAGTCTTAAAGACAATAGAGCACATGTGGTAAGGGTAGGGGCAAAAAGAGTAATCAAGGCATAGTGAGACTGACATATGCACAAAAGGAAAAGACAAAATCTAGCTCCACATTGTAATGTCCCCATTTTGGCCATACGCTCTTCTTTGGTGATAGCCTATTTCCAGGAAATCCGTAGGTTGATCAAAAGTGAAATTAGGGTTTCTTTGCTTGGAGGTTTGTGGCATTTCTAGGTATTTACTATTTTTAGTAAATACTAATTTTGGCAGTGGTTCAGTTGTCAGCTTTCATTAAGTCTTGCTTCCAGCTCAGTTCTGCTTTCTGTTGGTTTTGAGGTAAACTTACTATTTTTGGCAGTGGCTATTTTTAGTAAGTCTAATTTTGGCAGTGGCATCATCAGCAATTCAACTTAAGTCATCTTGTTATCCATCAGTCTCAGTTTGGCTTTGGGTTTGGTTTTCTCCTTGGTGAAGTTTCATACTTAGTCAATTTTCATGTCTTGAAGTTGTACCCCATGCCTAGGCTTGATGACTTCAAGTTGTTTTAAAGAAGGGGACATAAAGGGTCAAGTGAGCATTTAATTATTTAATAAATGCTTTATTGTTGCAATATGAAATGGATGCCTAAAGGGGAAGTTGAATGATATTTTATTATTTCAAAAGTAAAAGGCAAAAAGGTGGCGTCCTTTTTGGAAGTTGAAGTGATTCAACTTCTTGGAATTTGAAGAGTTCTTGTTGCTTCATTTGCCAACAAAAGCTTATATATTGCTGCTGTTTGAAGAGCTGATTATCCATTGTTAATTGCTAAAGTTATGCTGTCGAAATGACATTGTGATTATTTCTTCGAGGGATGCTTACCTCCTAGATTCCAATCAATTTCGTGTTTGAAAGACAACACCTAATTGGTTTTATTGCTGCTTCTCATCCAGACTAGCAGATTGAGCCTATTGTTGAAGAATTTTGGAGTTTATTATCATTTTTGAGTTGCTGGTTCATCTACAGCTGAAAGTGAATTTTGTATACAGCTTTGTGAGTAATTTTTATTTCATTCTGGGCATTTGTGCTATGTGATTGTTGACATTGGGCGACCCTTCTCATAGAAGATGAGACTTAAATTCAAAGAACCTGATTTTTAAGAGCAAAATCGCCCTTCCAGCCAAGCCGTACCTTCTTAGAGAACATTGGGATTCGTGCCAAATAAATGTGGAGGATTTGATGTTGTTTTATGACTTGTTCTTGGGCGCCATACTCCTAGAGAGCCTTTGCAAAAGGTTTCAGTCAATTTGAAGGTATATTGATGAAGTTATGAGCATTTCATTTCTGATCAGAATTTCCAGAACTCAGATTTTTATATCAGATTGCATTAGTTTGCTGTTTTTGGCCTTTACTTCATCTTTTGAGGGATAAACATTGTAAAGCATTCATTCTTTACATCTTAGCATTATTCTCTATCATTGTAATACTTGTATTTGCAGATTCCTTGATTGTAAGGTTGAGATTTAGTAGTACTAATCCAACCATTGTTATTGCTGCAATTACTTGTTATAATTTCATACATTTGTAACCCCTGGATGGTTTACCGCCAGTGTGGAGAAAGAACAATTAATCTCTTTTTAGTCACCCACTGTAAAGTGGCGAATTCCCACTCATAAGTGGATGCCCGCCGCAGCGGATGAATTAGTTTTGTATTGTAATGTTTTCCCCCCACTGTTCAAGTGGTAGCGTGGAAATTCTCATGGCTGGTTATCCGCCTATTGTTTCAGTTTTTTTAATTAATAACTCCGTCATATGTTAGCACCTCGCCCTCAGTGGGATCTTGAGTGCACATTCTTGACGTTGAGTAGTTTTCTTTCAAGTATTTTCATTTAGCTCCTCCGCCATATGACAACACCTATCTCTCATTGGGATTGAGTGTGCATTCTTGGTGTGAGTTCATTTCAAGTTCAGTTTTCTATTTGGAGCTAACGCTAACCGAGTTGATTAAATGCTGGTTATGTGTGTTAATTCATCGAAAAAATTGGTTAGCATATTTCAGTGGTATCAGAGCAGAAGATCTTGCCATCCTGTGAATAAGACAGAGTCAGTTGACAGATGAGTGATAGAGAAATCAGATTCTTCACCTAAGTTCAGTTTAGCTTTCAGAAGTTCTTAAGATGTTGCATTTTCTGAGGTCCAGGAATCGTGAGAAGTCAGATTTGATTGTGGCTTCGGAAGAATGTCAGTTCAAGAGGCAATGTGAACATGAGGCTGCCATACTCCGTAAACAATATCAGAGCATGACAGATGAGTTTAAGAACAATGTTTCATTTGACACGTTTTTGAATTGTGCGGTGATTCATGACCCTGGAAAGTTGGCTATGGTCAACTACATCAAAAAAATGATTAAAGAGGAAGTAGAACTTGCCATGGTTGAAGAATCAAGGAAGGAAGAAGCAAAAGGATCTGTTTGTGGTTTGCAGCCCACAAGTAAGCAAATTGAAGAGAAAAATCAGTCAATTAGTGTTGAAGAAGACACAAGCAAGGTGCACATTTTGGTTCAAAATGAAAGTGGGCTTGATGAAGATACCTTGGCAAATGAGGAGATTAAGTTAGAGTCCCAAAATACATCCCTAGACTTGCATGGGATGGGAAATAATGAAGATTATTATGGTAAGAAGATCATTACAGCAGTCTTGAGTCCTAATAAGGATTCAAGCAATGAAGATCTCGAGACAAATGGCTTCTCAAAAGATGCTGGTGGAACAGTTGTGTGGGATAAGTACGTTGAAGAAGAGCAAGATGAAGCAAATACTAATGGTGTCTTTGAACCAGCTTATGACCATTACCAAAGTGAGGTTGTTGATGGTGATTCCGATGTGTTTTTATCTCCTTTTGTTGAAGATTTAGTGAAGGATAATTCTCTACTTTATGCTGAGCCAATTCCATATGAAGAATTAATGACAAGTGTCCAAGAAGACTTCTTTGGTATGTATGTGGGGACTAATGATAAAATCAGCAACACATCTACTCAAGATAATTTCATTGAAGAAAAGAATGACAAAATATTCAAAGCAACCAGCTTTGATGATTCCTTAATCCGATATAATGCTAGTGACTTGGGTGGTAGTGGGTTTGATTATCAAACTACATCTGTGGAGAAAGTTATAGATGAAGATTTCAGTTCAAGTGGGTTGAAGAGTGACTCATTCAAAGAGTCAATAGTTCAAGAGGAGCATGATGATCTCTTTCCTATTGATCATTGCAATCAAACCTTTCACATTTGGGATCCGGGTGCAATGTCACCAAGGTATGATAAAGAACCAGAGTGGGATAAATTCCCCTTTGATCCTGATGAAGTTCAAAAATCAGTTTGCAATAAAAGTAATGAAGTGATTTTTGGAGAAGTTGCAGCAATGGCTAATGAGAACGTGATTTCTTATGTTGAAGAGAAGAATGTTTTAAAATCAGCAAATGATTTGGATGCCTTTCAAAATTACGCACAAGAAGAGTATGAGAACTTGAAAGGTCAAGATAGAGTTACTAATTTGTTTGAAGAAGTTGTTGACAAGCCTTCGATTCAGGAGTTATGCAGTGATAAGATTAGAAAGGAGGCTGATTTTGAAAACCATGTCAAGGAAAACAAATCAGAAAAATTGATGTTTGATGAGCATAGCTTCTTTGTTGATTGGGATCAAGGGCCTAAAGAGCTGCAAGTTTTGAAGGATAATTTATTGGTTTCAGAAGAGAAGATTGTTAAAGTGTTATCAAGATTTGATAGCACATATCACTTCATTGAGGAACTTTGCTGGAAGTTTCAATTTGAAGAGAAACTAAATGGAGTTAAAGATGGAGACTCTCTTTCCAAGATGCAATCTATCAAAGAGGCATTGGAATCCATAAAGTCAGATTATTTGCATTTGCTCTCAGATAGGGATAATGCTATTAAGTTTGCAGAGGAGACCTATGATGCCTACCAAGAGAAGGAGGAAGAGATGGATAGGCTTTGCCTTGATTTTTCCTTAGCTCATCACTCTTTATGCAAGGGAGAAAATCAAACTCTTATTGTAGCCACACTTGAAGGACAAGAAGCTGATACAAGGATTATGGAGATCAAGCAAATAGTTGAAGGTATTAATGAACTCCATAATGATGAAACCTTGCTTAATTTTAAGGAGATTCATGAAGATGATGGTAATTGGAAGGTAAATCAAGAGTGTGAACTCTTGAGTTGGGAAGAGACTTTGCCACAAGAAGGAATGGTTCGCAGCTATGCGATAGATGTTTTAACGGATAATGAATGTAGTATTCAGCATGCTACACTTTGTGGGTCGACAACTAATGGTGAGCATCCACAAGTTGAAAAAGATGAGTTTGAATTCTATGAAGACACCAACGAAAGGGATGAAGATAATATTTTTGAGAACAACAGTCCATTATCTTCACATGATTTGGATAATCATAAGGTGATAGATATTTTCTATGAAAGTGTGCCATGTTTTGTGAGTAGTAATCATCAAGGGCATTTTGATAATGAAAGCATAAGTGGGATCAAGGATGAAGTATTCACATGGAAAGTGTGGACTCAAGGAGATTTATTCAACATTGGCTTAAAGGTGTCAATAAAACAAGTCTTGGTAGTTGCTGGCCACTCCATTGCAGCAGCAAAGAGTGAAGATTCCAGACTTATTACTCATGAAGTTTGGGAGAAAGTTGAACCTAAACAGGCAATTTACCTTCTTAACAATCTATCTCTTGGGTGGAGTGATGTTTTGGCTCACCCTATTCCTTTGGGGAAATGGGAATTATGGACAACATTTGTTCTGTGCTCCATTGATGTTGATGTTTTCATGGATGGGCTACATGGGTTTATCAAAGAAGACACTAACTTCTTGAGTTTGCAAATTGCTTTGATTAACACTTGGAGAACTGTGGTGTTCTCTTTTTGGTGCAATGGGGAACATTTTCAGTTGGGTATCCATGCTTGGGATCCTCAACATGGCTTGATGGAGATTGTTACAAGTGGAAAGAGGAATCATTGGAGAGATACGGGTTCAATTTTCAGATTCTTTGATGCTGTCCCCATCCTTATTAACCATTCGATGGTTCTTTTTGCACATCGACCGATGGATTGGGAAGATATATCGAACAAAGGATGTTTTTATTTTGGGTTGGAGTTCCTTGAGAGGATGTGTCCAGCCTTGGGCATGAGTTGTTGTGATATTATAGATGCTAATTTCCAGTTTTGCAGCAATCCTACAACTCCTTGCATGCTGATTTTCCTAAAATCAGACTTTGAGTGGTTCATTTCAGTTTTCATAGGCAGCTGGTACATTCATTTTTCCTCTTCACAACCTCTTTTCAGTGATGATTTTTGGCTTCAAAAGTGGGTAATGATGTTTCATAGTGATTCAGATCAGTATTGGATGGTGTTCAAGTTATGTTCTAGTGGCTTTCTTTATATAATCTCTTGCACTAGTGTTTGGGGCAGCGAACCTTTACTTGATTTGGTTCAACTTTTTGAGACTTTGGGGGAGAGATTGGTGGAAGTTTTCAGAGTTTTTCTTGAATATGTCAGAATTACTCAAAGAAGGCATTATACATCCTTAAGGAGCTTTGAGGATGCAATTGCTATGACTTTGCAAAGAGCTGTTTTTTCCTTTGCAAACAGCTATGATGGAATCACATTTGCTGTTATGATTTGGTTTGATGCTTTGAGGAATGATGTTGATGAGAATATTTTTGAGTTGTTTAGATTATTCTTCTTTGTTCTCAGAATGGTGATTGACATTGACATTGCAGATGTTAATTCCTTAGAGTTTATTGAACAAGAGACGCTGCTAGATTTTGATTCAATTCCTTCTATGTTGTTCAACTTGAATTTCAGGCATGTTATCACTTTGAGGTTGCAGGGATGGTTAGTGCAGTTATGGTGCAATGATTTCATTTGTATGATCAGAGTAGAGCAGCATCAGCATGGTGGGGTTTTTCAGAGATGGACATGGGACCCCGGGATCCTATATGTTTGGTGGGATCAGTTTGGAGTGTTGTGGCATTGCTTGAGGACAAGCAATTTTGGGAAGGGCGGACTGTAATGTCCCCATTTTGGCCATCGCTCTTCTTTGGTGATAGCCTATTTCGGAAATCCGTAGGTTGATCAAAAGTGAAATTAGGGTTTCCTTGCTTGGAGGTTTGTGGCATTTCTAGGTATTTACTATTTTTTAGTAAATACTAATTTTGGCGATGGTTCGGTTATCCGACTTTCATTAAGTCTTGCTTCCAGCTCAGTTCTGCTTTCTGTTGGTTTTGAGGTAAACTTACTATTTTTGGCAGTGGCTATTTTTAGTAAGTCTAATTTTGGCAGTGGCATCATCAGCAATTCAACTTAAGTCATCTTGTTATCCATCAGTCTCAGTTTGGCTTTGGGTTTGGTTTTCTCCTTGGACTGAGTTTCATACTTAGTCAATTTTCATGTCTTGAAGTTGTACCCCATGCCTAGGCTTGATGACTTCAAGTTGTTTTAAAGAAGGGGACATAAAGGGGTCAAGTGAGCATTTAATTATTTAATAAATGCTTTATTGTTGCAATATGAAATGGATGCCTAAAGGGGAAGTTGAATGATATTTTATTATTTCAAAAAAGTAAAAGGCAAAAAGGTGGCGTCCTTTTGGAAGTTGAAGTGATTCAACTTCTTGGAATTTGAAGAGTTCTTGTTGCTTCATTTGCCAACAAAAGCTTATATATTGCTGCTGTTTGAAGAGCTGATTATCCATTGTTAATTGCTAAAGTTATGCTGTCGAAATGACATTGTGATTATTTCTTCGAGGGATGCTTACCTCCTAGATTCCAATCAATTTCGTGTTTGAAAGACAACACCTAATTGGTTTTATTGCTGCTTCTCATCCAGACTAGCAGATTGAGCCTATTGTTGAAGAATTTTGGAGTTTATTATCATTTTTGAGTTGCTGGTTCATCTACAGCTGAAAGTGAATTTTGTATACAGCTTTGTGAGTAATTTTTATTTCATTCTGGGCATTTGTGCTATGTGATTGTTGACATTGGGCGACCCTTCTCATAGAAGATGAGACTTAAATTCAAAGAACCTGATTTTTAAGAGCAAAATCGCCCTTCCAGCCAAGCCGTACCTTCTTAGAGAACATTGGGATTCGTGCCAAATAAATGTGGAGGATTTGATGTTGTTTTATGACTTGTTCTTGGGCGCCATACTCCTAGAGAGCCTTTGCAAAAGGTTTCAGTCAATTTGAAGGTATATTGATGAAGTTATGAGCATTTCATGGTGTTTTCTATTTGCTGAACAGAATTTCCAGAACTCAGATTTTTATATCAGATTGCATTAGTTTGCTGTTTTTGGCCTTTACTTCATCTTTTGAGGGATAAACATTGTAAAGCATTCATTCTTTACATCTTAGCATTATTCTCTATCATTGTAATACTTGTATTTGCAGATTCCTTGATTGTAAGGTTGAGATTTAGTAGTACTAATCCAACCATTGTTATTGCTGCAATTACTTGTTATAATTTCATACATTTGTAACCCCTGGATGGTTTACCGCCAGTGTGGAGAAAGAACAATTAATCTCTTTTTAGTCACCCACTGTAAAGTGGCGAATTCCCACTCATAAGTGGATGCCCGCCGCAGCGGATGAATTAGTTTTGTATTGTAATGTTTTCCCCCCACTGTTCAAGTGGTAGCGTGGAAATTCTCATGGCTGGTTATCCGCCTATTGTTTCAGTTTTTTTAATTAATAACTCCGTCATATGTTAGCACCTCGCCCTCAGTGGGATCTTGAGTGCACATTCTTGACGTTGAGTAGTTTTCTTTCAAGTATTTTCATTTAGCTCCTCCGCCATATGACAACACCTATCTCTCATTGGGATTGAGTGTGCATTCTTGGTGTGAGTTCATTTCAAGTTCAGTTTTCTATTTGGAGCTAACGCTAACCGAGTTGATTAAATGCTGGTTATGTGTGTTAATTCATCGAAAAAATTGGTTAGCATATTTCACACATAGAGTTCCAATAGTGAGAAGACCTTTATCAAAGGTGAAGTGATGTAGCCAAAACATGTAGGGGCAAAAAGAGCAATTGAGGCATAGTGGGATTAACATATGCACAAAAGGAGAAGACTCAAAGTTTGGCTCCACACAGAGTTCCAAAAGCGATGATACCTTTAGCAAAGGTTGAGTGAAGTAGCCAAAATCTAAGGGTGCCCTTTTGATAAGTTTTGAGCACATTAATGCCTTGAGGTTGAAGAGGCTTGTGAACTATTAGATTGAATTTTGATCAATGGTTGAAATAAATGTTAAAAGGAGCAGAACTTTTAAAGTCATCGTGGGATTAAAAGGATTTTGAACTGCTAGACCAACAATTTGGAGAGAAGTTTCAGACCATATTGAGAATGCTTTTGGGAATGTGCCAGAAAAGTTCTTAATAAGTGTCAAGCTTTTTAATAGCAAAAACGTTTTCTTTAAAGCGTTTATTATTGAATAAGGATTAGTTAAAATGAAAGGATGAATTATTAAATAAGCTTTGATCAAGTTAAGCTTTAATTATTGAAAAGTTAAGCTAATGAATTAATTTCTTGAACCTCATGTAACTTTCATATCTAGTATCTTGTTTATAGGGTTTTGGATTGATTGCTGAAGTTTGGAAGCTTTAGGGTGTACCAAAATAGAAGTTTGCTAATGTTGTGAGAGTATTAAAGGATATATTCATATGCATACTTATTATTTGCTTCCTTTGTGTGAATGTAGTTTACTTGTAAACTTTCAAAATAAAATTTTAATTTGGGTTTTATCTAGTACGTGGTTTATTCAAATTTTTAGTTAGTGGCACCATGGGGTGTTACAAATAATACATTTTTTATTATATTGAATTAGGAATGTATAGCAACAACATTCATTTAAAGAAAAATGTTTTTATCTTGGTTTAACTCTTTTGTTACATAGACTTGTTTTTTTGTTTATGGGTAGATTAATTTTAGGTTCTACTAGGGCCTGAGCCCTTGAAAAGAGAATACAATAAATCAGCCATCACTGCAAACTACCAACATTTAAAACAAAAGAAGCAAAGTATACATTTTTTCTATCTTTTCTTGTGTGATCATAAAACCATTTGGAAATATGCTTTCTTTTTTGAATGCGCTTTTCTATTGAAGACCGTTGTCTATCCCCTTGTCTTGGGAGATACATCCTCAAAAGCTAAACCCCCATCCTCCTCAATAGAGGGAAAATCCTCCTCTGAAGAATTTAAATGAAAAGCCTCAAATCCATGCTCTTGCCAAGGGAAAAACTCTGTAGTATTTACTATTATTTCTGCTTCTTTCAAACTAGCATTCTGCTCATCCAAATGCGTCATAAAATTTGCTTCTTGAACATGCTTAAGATTTGATGGCAATAGTTTTTCCTACGGATTTGGCTTAGAAGGAGAACACTTTTGACTAGACTGAATAAATTGCAATTCTATGTGTTGAATACATAGAAGTACTAAGAGGGGTGCGGGGTGGGGGGTGAATCAGTACTTAAATTCTTTACTTCCAACACCAATTAATCAAAAGAACACATAAGCACACAACCATAACACTAGATTTACATGGAAAACCCTAGAAGGGAAAAACCATAGTGAGCAAATTGCTTGAATCTATTGTCCAAATCCAGCCTCACAAATAAAACAAGATTTACAACAAGTTTTATGGGCTAGAACCCAAAGGAAGCTGCAACTCCCTCAAGTGCTACAACTCTTACAACAAAATGAGGCTACAACCTCTATACAAAGATAATTATCCGATTCGGATATTTCTTTCAAAAAAATAGACTGCTTCAAATTTCTGTTGACCTTTCCAAACTCTACATTACTATCTTACTTGTTGTGAGTTGAGTTAGCTATTTTTCCCAAAAGGCACACTTGTTCAAGAAACCACTACCATTCCAGTTAAGGACCAACGAGAGTTTGTTAAACCATGTCACAAATCCCGAAGGGAGACGTTGGACACGTTCCAACAATCTCCCCCTCAGCGTCCGATTCAGATATTTCTTTCAAAAAAACAGACTGCTTCAAATTTCTGCTGACCTTTCCAAACTCCACATTACTATCTTACTTGTGAGTTGAGCTAGTTTTTTTTCCCAAAAGGCACACTTGTTCAAGAAACCACTACCATCCTAGTTAAGGACCAACGAGAGTTTGTTAAACCATGTCACAAATCCTGAAGGGAGACGCTGGACACGTTCCAACAGTCTCCCCCTCAACGTTACCTGAGGGGATTTGAATTAGCAACCCCACTCTTATACCACTTGTTGTAAGTTGAGCTAGCCATTTTTCCCAAAAGGCACACATGTTCAAGAAACCACTACCATCCTAGTTCAGGACCAATGGGAAGTTGTTAAACCATGTCACAAATCCCAAAGGGATACGTTGAAAACGTTCCAACAACTTCAGCATAACCACTCTACCAAGCTCCGCAACATCAAAATACAATCAAATACCTCTCTTTTTTCATCACAGCTATCTCCACTATCTTCGTAGCAACATCATTGTTGAGCTACCATGCTTGAATTGATCCTTTGCACATTTCACTATCAAAACAACTTCTGCAGTTATTTTATTCGCACATTATCTTTTCTAACACTTATCACCCTCCACGCACACATTTCAACAATCTTATAACATGAAACATGCAACGGTCATGATTGTCGACTCCCAAGACATCTGTGGTAAGTAGAAATCAAATGCAGTTTAAACTGAGATAATTAGGACCTATTTTACTTTAGCATACATCTCCACACTAACGCACACTTCCAAGCACCTAGCGCAATCATCTCAACATACCAAGTCGGCCCAACAAACACTTAACCTTCTATACATTAGCACTAGACCAAAAGCAGTACCAGAGAAACAAAAATAACATCATGTGGATAATGTCATGAACATTATATGGCTTGCCAAACATTCCTATACTCTCCTTTTACCATTTTAGGCTATTTCATGCTGGTACAAACACTTGAACACTAATGTCGGTAGCCCTAACACATTCTAATTACATAGTCTTGATGTAAAACATTGAAAAACATACTTGTGGTAGACAAAGATATTTGAAACTTGAATGCGAGCATACCAACTGACCATATGAACTTATCTTTCAATCAACAAAGGCTAATGTCAAGATGCGGTGAAATGCGGTGGCATCTATTATCTCCCTCTACTTACCTTAACCAGCAACAAGACTTGACTTAACACAGATGACTTTGGAAACTAATGCAGTACATATTGTCACTTGAATCTTGAATGATATGTGTATCTTACCTATATCTAGCAATCCTCCAAACCGCAAGACCATATCTTGAATAGCGGAGAAGTGCAGAGCATTATACTATCCCTTTGTGACTCTAACTACCTTGTTTCACTATTGCCTTTACTCTACTAACTCTAAAACACTTTGCAGTAAGTTTCATAATCTCAAATTTGATCCACACATACCTCAGAGCAATCACAAGCTATCTTCTCTGTCCATAGGCTGATAACTTCAAATGTGGTAAAATGTGGTACATTCTCTTGAGCTTGTGACACCTTTCTCAACTTGAACTTAACCAAATTTCTTCAAACTTTTTGCAACTTTCTTTATCTAGCGTTGTGAGAGACTTGACCAGAAATATGTAACAGATGACTCAAAATTGCAATCAGACTGTAAGAGACTTGCCCAAAAATATGTAACAAATGATTCAAAATTGCAATTAGATCATATCATCATATTTGCATAATTGAGTTTATCAACTAGGGATCTCACACTGCAATTAATGTTACTTCCATAGCGAGTCATATAATGATGATAACGAATACAAAGTAAATGCTCATTATGTAGTGACAGGGCCAAGCATACATATGCGAATATATTCAGATTTACAAGGCTTGAACCTAACGTCTAGGCCCACTCACTCACACAAGTTTGTGGAAATATCAAGCTGTATAATGAAGTGCCCAAATCCAAAGGCTCTATCACCCAAGATTTGTAGAGAGGTCGGCAAGTCTTTGAGAATCACATTCCAGTGTGCTTATTATTATTATTTTAATATTATTTTCAAATTAGCATTTAAAAATGCTCTTTTTCCCGCCAACTGAAGAGAGGTCCCAAATTGGGGACATGACAGTCCTTCCGTCCCGAAAATTACTTGTCCTCAAGCAATTCACACTTGTATGCCCGAGTCCCATATCAACCTGAAAGTCATTGCTCTGCCATTCTGTTGGGCATCATTGCCCTTCTGTAGCACCTTGTGAGGCATCCCATCAATCATGCAAATTCCTATGCCATCATTTTTCTCCAACATGCTCTATTGAAGAATACCGCTATGTAACCTTGAGACGAGATAGTCATCTCTCATCCAAACTCCATCAATGATCTGATCATCCTTCGAACAAAGGAGTGTAAAATTTCCTATTTGTTAGCTTGAAACTTTGATCCTTCTCTTTGCTCCACTATCATCACATCTTCGTTGACCTTATTATCAACATTTGAAATATTCTCCCCTTCAAGCTCCACTTCAGCGTCTTTGGGGGACTTGATCAGTTCTACTACTTCCTCCTTTTGTGCATTTGGCTCACATTCCATCACCTTGGGCTCTTCTTGTTTCAACGTTGATTCTTCTAGCTCCGGCCCTTTAATCTCTTCCTTGGCAGCTTTTGAATCTTCCTCTTCTTTCTTCTTTCACCTTATGTAGTCATAAAGTCCCTTTTTGCGGGAGTAGCGGGACTCATGTGCTCTCACGTATGCATCAAGGGGAATGTAGGCTTTTGCATCATTTGACAAACTTTGATATTCGAACTTCGAATGCCTCAGTCTCAAGATCTGTGTCCTTTATCCGAGGTCCCGATTTGTGGCTGGTTATTGTAGCAGTGAGAGTCTGCATCATTTGTTTCAGCATCTGATTTACTTGATCCTGCTTCTTTATGAAAGATTTGATTTCGTTAGTCTGCTCCTCCATCTTTATCTTATCTCTGCCTCTATCCTCTTTCTCTCTCTATAAAACTCTGATTGTCCATAGGCTGGCATAATCATCGCTCTGATACCACTGTGAGAGACTTGACCAAAAATATGTAACAAATGACTCAAAATTGCAATCAGACTATAAGAGAATTGCCTAGAAATATGTAACAAATGACTCAAAATTTCAATCAGATCATATCATCATATTTGCATAATTGAGCTTATCAACTAGAGATCTCACACTACAATTAATGTTACTTCCATAGCGAGTCATATAATGATGATAACGAATACAAAGTAAATGCTCATTATGTAGTGACAGGGCTACAGGGCTAGGCATACATATGCAAATATATTCAGATTTACAAGGCTTGAACTTGACATCTAGGCCCACGCACTCACACAAGTCTATGGAAATATCGAGCTATATAATGACGCCCAGATCCAAAGGCTTGATCACCCGAGATTTGCAGAGAGGTCGACAAGTCTTTGAGAATCACGTTCCAGTGTGCTTCAGTTCAATGGAATGATCCTCCAAATGTGATGTGCTCCTATGATTGACGTGATGTTGCTAGCTGTAGAGGATCTTTGCCCTGGATCCCGTTCTCTACTGCAAGGAGATGGTACTCGCCGTCGTTTCCCATGAATGGCTCTGGTATGTGCGACGAAACAATATCAAGCTGTATAGAGGCTTGTCACCTTGCATATGTACACTCGACTGTTGTTTGAAATGCTACGATGGATGTCGTCACCCAGTCTTGATATGGATTTGATTCCTTAGATTCTCAGCTTATGATTCACCTGAGTGTGTGTGTGGAGTCGGCCAGAGCCAAAGGCTCGGCCAGACCGCCCCAGGATATTCGCTCCTCCCATGGCTTGGAACTGATATGCCCGTAGCAGCAATATGAATGAACAGGATAATGGCGGAAATGAATGGATGGAAGAACCAAGACACAAAACCACTGGCAGCAACTATGTCCTACTAGGCTAAGACCCGCTATGTGGTCAATTCCCATGTCTTCATTCAATGATCTGAAAGAGAGCCTTCAGTCCATATATATAGTAATCCATGGCATTGATCAAATGGGTCGGCCAAGGTTTTTATTTAAATTTAAATGTTATTTTATCAATAATTTAAATTTATTATTTATTATTTATTAATTATTTAATATTATATTATTATTATTTAATATTATTTTAAAATATAATAATTATTATTTATTTAATTTAAATATTATTATTATTTTAATATTATTTTCAAATTAGCATTTAAAAATGCTCTTTTTCCTGCCAATTGAAGAGAGGTCCCAAATTGGGGACATGACAAGCGCCGAGCCACATGACTTCATAACTTAATGACATTCATTATCAGCACAACTCATCAAGGATATTGACAACATACAGTTATCATCATAGTAACGAGACGCGGACGCGGCTCAGACTCGGCGAGGGCGACTCAGCGCGGGACTCGGCGACTCCGGACGCGGATGCGGAAAAATGAAAAAAAGTTGAAAAACCCTAGAAATTTAGAGATTTTTAAGGATTTAAAACTTGTTTCAAGCACCCTTTATTGAATACAACACAAATAAAAGCAAATTTGATCACATGCATAAGTATACAACGATTACATAAGTATAAGGTACACATTGTAGTTGCGTTGCTGAAGGAAATAACATACTTAGATATATAAAATTAGTCAAATGTATACAAAACTCATGGAATATGAAATCCATGACATCAAATGTTCCATACAAATATGAAATATGAAATATGACATCAAATCAAAATGTTCTATGACTCTATGCCCTATGGCATAGTGGAGCCAGCATCCTTCCTACGAAGGCGTCTAAAGGGCCTGGATGATGTTGCAGCTGCAGCCATAGTCTCTGCCTGTGTCTGACTCTCCATGCCACGCTCACCAACAGCATCTATGCCTCCTCGTGCTCTAGCCTCCTCCTCAGCCATGGCTACAACCTCGGCCTCTCTCTCTGCCTGGTCCACCCAATCAAGGTCCTCGTCACTAAAGACTGCATCTGTAGCCTCAGTGGTCCACTCAGACTGTGGATCAACCTCGTCTAGATTGATCGGGGTTTTGTCATGGTCAAAAAGCTTCCTGTATCTGAGCCGAAGATTGTAATGAACATATACCAAGTCGTTCATCCTCTCCACTGTCAATCTATTGCGCTTCTTGGAGTGTATGTGCTCAAACATACTCCAATTGCGCTCACAACCAGATGAACTGCATGGCTGGCTCAATATACGAATGGCAATATTTTTGATAGAAAAGCTTCATTCTCAAGTTTCAAGTTCAAGTTCAACATTTAATAATAAATTATAATATAAAGAGATGAAAATTATGCCCTTAAATATATTTTTACCTGGTAGTAATGTTGTCCTATTATCTTTGCACATTTGACGTGCGAAGAAGTCTCCATGTGCCTTAGTGAAGTGACCACTTCCGCACCACCGTAAAATAATGCCAGGAACATCCGCTTCCAACGTCGTAGAGCCCACTCAAGAATTTCATCCGCATCTAGAGATCGCAGTGGGAATTGAAGGCCGATTCAGAAACATGCACGTGATGGATGTGGGCCTATGAAGTTGGTTTTTCCGGCGCATCTCCTATCAACAATGATATCCCAAATGGGACGATAATTTCTCCCTCAACTCCACCATGCAGAATCGATCTAATGGCCCTTTGGTCTCTATCCATGCCTCTCATATATGTAGCCCATTGCGGGCTTCTCCCCATCCGCAACTCGTAGGAGAACTAGCAAGGGCTCAATAAACTGCAAAGTGCAAACATGTTGCACAAATAAGTGTGAATGAAAATAAACAAATAAAAGTAAGATATGATTAAAAATTAGAACATAATAAAGAATTAAATTTTACCTTCACAATCTTGTCCATTGGTGTCCAAAACCCTTGCTCATCAAAAATGCAATCAGCCACAACAATCCCTGCAGTGCTTGTAGAAAAGGATGAGGAAGACCACTCCTCACTAGTAAACATGCGCCTCAAAGCTGCCCTTGACCGAATCAAGGATTGCATCGTGATAAAATTTGTTGCAAACCTGGTGATGCCAGGACGAGACAACTCCCTCAACCCTGTGTATTGCCTCATAAGGTTAAGCACCCATGTGTGGTTGTATACAAATTTGCAAACGTTTTTTGCTGCTTCCACACATGTTTTGATCCATGGGAGCTTCCCAAGATCCTCCAACATGAGGTCAATGCAATGGGCGGCACATGGAGTCCAAAATATAGTAGGGTGCCTCTCCATCAATAGTCTACCAGCAGCAACATAATTTGCTGCATTGTCTGTCACCACTTGCACTACATTTTCTTCCCCCACATCAGCTATCACGTCCTCTATAGCCTCACACAGGTATGTGGCATTTTTGATTTGGCCAGAAGCATCAATGGACTTAATGAAGACGGTGTCACCTGAAAAAAAAAGCAAAACCAATTATTCAATAAATTAAAAAACATAAATCAGCCATATTAAATTATGTGATTCACTAAATAAAATTCAAATTCCAATGCATTGAAGGAAGTACAATTACCTCCGGAGGAAACTAGGAAATTAAGCAACATCCTATTTCTCCTATCAGTCCAACCATCAGTCATGATGGTGCAACCAATCATGCTCCACTGCTTGCGCTGCTCCTCTAATTGTGCTTTCACATCTGCCACCTTTTGAGTCAAAAGTGGGCCCTTTAATTCATCTTCACTAGGGGCTTTGAACCCCGCCCCACATATAGTTATCGCATCAACCATGTTTTGCCAGAAAGGTGACCTATAACATGTCATAAATAAATTGATAAGTTACATAAGTATTGTAAAATTTGAATTCGATAATGAGATAATGAGATACATCTAGATTCTAAAATTTAAATATAAATTTTAAAACAATTAAACGAAAAAAAATTACCTGGCTACATGGAAGGGAATGGTGCAGTAGTACCAAAAGTCTGCAATTGCCTTTTTGGCTGCATCATGTGCGTCCTTGTTCCAACCCATGCTCTCAAGCGACGGTTGGGAACCAGGGGTAGTGCGTGGTACAAAATATGAGTCCACCCTAGATTTACGAACTCTAGGGCCAATGCTAACACTCACTACCACTAGCAGCAGTAGCCACCAAAGACTAGGAGTACGCATAGGCATTGCCGATGCAGAAAAGAAGCACTACCACAAGCACTAGCACTAGGACGGTATGGAGGCATGGAAGAAGCATCTCCAACAACCAAGTCCCTGTCCAACTCCAACACTCAACAACTCCTGCTTCTGTTTCTTTTTCAATTCTTTTTGCATTTCAAAAGTTTCTAATTGCACCTGTACTTCACGAACAACCTCAGGAGGTGCTATAGGGCAACCCACTGCATCATGGGCGGGTATGCGTGCAAGATGATATTTTAATCGATTTATGCCTCCATGATATATTGTTTTGCAATAGAAACATTTGGCGTCTCCTTTTTTCATTCCGGGAAAGATTTCAGCATGTTTCCAAGCAGGGTCTTTTCTGACTGGGGTATGAGACATTGTGAAAATAATAATATGGTATGATTTGCAAATGAATGTGGCTGCACAAAATAGGGTTTCTAAAATTATTTAAGTTGCAAGTAGGGTTTGTAAAAAAAATATGCAAACTCAAAAGAATAGTGATTTTACAAATTACAATGAAATATTTGTTAAAAAAACACAAAAAAATCAATTAAAATCGAACTTACCTCTTAGATTTAGCTTGGAATGCAATAGAAACTCCTCCAAATCACTGGTAATGAGCTTTCAATGCACCTCCTTGCTGGTATGAAGCTCCCCAAATGATATATGCCCTTGGATTGGTCTTCAACAAGTTGCTGGTTGCCCTCTCTTCTCCTCCTATTTTTCTTCACCTCTCTCTTCTCCTCCTATTTTGCCAAATGAATGAAATGAGTGCCCTTTTAGGGCGAAATAGAAGATATAAATAAAAAAACAGATTAAAAAAATGTTGTGTTTTAATTGTTTTTTTTTTGGGCCACGCCGGCCGCGGCCCCATGGACCGGCCCGGCTCAACCGGGCCCACACTTTTCGCGCAGTTGTCAGGACTGCGGCTGCTCCGGCAGTCTCGGGACTATGGTTATCATGAACTTACACACGAACTTCAGAAGATAAGGTACAATTGTGTATAGATGATACTGATCATCATCACTCCTTTGATCTGCTCCTTTAACAGCATCACTCAGTTGACATCAATGACAACATATACAACACTATGTGCAAACACCCTGTTAGGAATAGGAGGAATTTAAGTACCTCTGAAAGCCTAAATCCCCTCTAAAATTGATTGGTTAGAGAAGCTTTATCAACTTGGCAATTCACAATCCGATCTTGTGATTTAGCTTCCTTCCACCAGGATGTCTTACTAGAAGGATACATGTTTTTTACCTAGACATGCATCCCATGAATGGCCAAGGCCAAAACAGTTTCTACATCTAATTGCCAGCCCTCCATAATCGTGTTGTTTCCAGATCTTACTGCCTACTTTCAACCATTTTTCTACTAGAAGACCAGGGGATAAATCCTTTTCTATCAAAGACGAGCAAAAGTAGGATGTGAGTGACCCAAAGTTTCCAAAGAAATAGACACAAACTTTCCCAGGGATTTATCTATATTTTCCAAAGTTGAGTCGACCTAGAAGTGCAATGGAAGATTGGGCAGCCACACCCATACCAGTAAAACCAAGAAAATTTTGGTCATTGGGTTAAAATCCGGTAGTAACGGTTTGACAAATAAAGATGTATTCCCCCAGTATCATGGTCCCTTAGCCAAAATAAAATCATTGTCCTCCTTGGCTTCACAAGAGATTAAGAGATACAAGAAAGCGTTTCAAGGTTAGAGTTACCCATTTATCAAGCTTTGGCAAACTGGGCCATAGGCTGCTTCATAGTGCTCTGCTTCCTCCTTCACTTTAGATCCCATTTCCAATAATGGGATCTTTTGTGCAATTTGAACAGGCCTCACATAAGCTTCCACTGCCCAAAGGAGCAATTCTTGCATTAGCAAAATATTTTTGCTTTTTCCCAAACCATTGATGCTATGCTTTCTTCAAAAGGCCTTTATCACCCCCGACAACTTCTGAATACTTTTGCCTCCTCCACTTCCTTCATCACTTCTCCATCCTCATCTCCAGACCTTGATACTTATGCTTCTTCTCCCTTGCTAGGTGTGACATGGGAAGTAGCTCCCTTCTTACTCCCATTCGCTACAGTCTGACCATATGCAGCAATATCCACACCACTTAAGGGCTTACAGCAGCAGTAGTTGCTTTTATTACCCCTTTCACTCAATTAAAAGTAGCATGCATAGATCTTCTTATGTAGAGACAATGTGCAAAAGCGTTGCATCATGGGTTACAATCCACAGCACCGCATGATCCACATTATATATATAGACTTGTCATTCTATTATTACCCAAATAATGATTTATAATTATCTACTATTGTTTTTCCCAGTTAAATGTAGTGTTACTATAATGGTCTACACATTTGGATAAAGGCAAATTGACAATTTCAGGACATTGTATTGTAAAACAGAGGACAAAGGACACAAAATATGACATATTTTTGATGTGAAACTTCATATCTTGGTCACCCATCGATGCTGACTTTTTTGGAAACCAGAAAGAATGTTGCCAGTCAATCCACGCTTAGAAGAGCATTTCAGCAATTGAATAATGCCTGTATCTAGAGATTTGTATTTTCAGCAAAACATGCTATTTCTTAAAGTTTTCCCAGGTACTGCTATTAGTCTGAAATTTTTATGGAAAAGGTTGCTTTCCTTTTGCTTGTTATCGAAATTTTATAGAGGTTATTGGCCTCAAATACTTGAAGTTGATGGATATCTGGGATTCTTTTGATTGCTTTTTGTAGAACATATCATACGCTTGGAATTCATCCATACTAGCAGCTTTTATCAAATGCATCATGTATATTAACTGTTACATCTTCATTATTTCCTTCCTTTCCCTAAGTTTACTATAATAGAAGCTTCTTTGTTTTTTAATGTTTGCAATACCTTGTGTTTTACTTGTTCCCCGTAGAGCATTCCAAGGTGTATGTCTTTGTGAAAGATTTATTGATAAACTTAGAAAATTCTGTTGTGAAGATATATACAGACCATTCTTTGATTGTCTTAGATGGTGTTTCTTGATCTCCTATTTTTGTGGCCTTTTGGGAGAACTCACTCTACCTGATTGTAAAGACAATGAATTTTGTTCTTGAAGTTAGCTTGGCTAAGGCTTGAACATATAGTTTAAATCTATTAACTTTTAAGCAGAGCCTTTTTATCTTTACTTTTTAAAGCTGTTGCTTTCCCCAGTTTCTTCTTGAATTGTTGTAAGATGTTCGTTGTGCTGATTATTTATTCTTGATTTGAGATATTTCCCCCTGTTAATTTTTCTGTGTGAAGTCCCCAGCCATGAATTTTACAGTACCATAGTTCAAACTGATTTTGTTTTTGAAGTGCTCCATGTTGCTTGGAATTTTAGATTCTTCATTAATCTAAAGGATAGATTTGAAGGGCAGTCTTGCCACATGGTCATTTCTAGGTAACATTTGGTACACCAATAATCTATGATGCATAGGACTAGCAAAGCCACATTGTGTTTGCCATAGTTTTCTGTTATGCTCCTAAAACCAATTTATCCCCTGCTTAATTATGCTATGAACACTCTAAATCAATAATAACTCCATCCGTATTATCTTACATCATTTGCTGTCTTGCAGACATGCAGACTTGCCACATTCTGTAAGCCTAACAGTTCACGGGAAGAATATTTTAGTTGAGTAAGTATACTCTCATTTACAAATTACTGCAACTTTTTTCTTAGAAACGTATTTATATATGCTTTAAACAACGGTTATGTAATTCTTCGTTTGTGCGAAATTGATAGGCATATATGTGGTTTCCCTCCAAAGAAAGAATTTGAAGAACGTGTAATTGCAAGTTGTATTGATATCGTGGTGTTTGGACACTCACATGTTCCTGGTGTATGGCGGCATAATAATGTTTTGTATGTGAATCGTAAGTTAAAAGACAACTTTGATGGACCTATGTTATTCCTTATTAATTCCTGAACTGACCTCTTTCAAATTTTCAAATGTAAACCATGCAGCTGGCAGTGCCGGCCCAAGACGATTCAAACTTCCACGTTGTATTGCATTTCTGACGATCCATTCAACAGGTGATATTGAAGTAGAATTCACACCAATTGATTCTCTTCCACAAGACACGCTTGGACTTCCATCACCATTTAAAATTTCCACAAAGTCCCATGACAAATCAGATAAAAGAAAGGAAGTAAAAGAAATAGCTAAAGATCATAATAAACGACGTAGGTAATCTTGCTATATTCCTTTTTGAATTGTTTTCTGAATTTTGAGCTTAGATTTCTGATGATAGTTAGCACTTAATTTTTCCTTTTTTGTGCTAGATTTTTGTATTTCGAGGTCAGGTTTCTCATAGCATGTTAATAGAGGGTTTTATACATGGGCTGTTTATTGAGGAATGAATCCTCAATGAACGTTAAATGAAATATCTTTGCTATCTGATAAATGGTTTGGCTCAATGTCAAATAAATCGTTTTGGTAAGCCCTTTCTTTGTCAAAAGTTACTTGCAATACACACATTTTCATTTTGTGCTTTTCCAATTTCATTTAGAAATATTTAGTTCTAATGCTCAGCTTGCTTCTCTCTTTTCATCTAACATATTCCTTATTTTCTTATTCTAAACAATTTTTAGTTTGGTTTCATTTCTTGTAAAACTGGTTCACCTATGGTTATATGCGTATTAAATGCAATTATTAACTCTTTGGAAGCAGGCATTAGGAGGGGATGATAGAGGAAATCCATTTTAAGCAATCTCCCTTTACCTCCCTTAAAAAGAAAGAAACTTAAAAACCAGCTAGGCCAATTAAATTTATAACATCATACATATCATTTTCTTCTTTGCATGCATGTCAAATTGTTTATATGTTTATTTATTTTTATTAAGTAATTATGAAGGCTTTATGACCTGCTAGTTTTTTTTATGGGAAAGTTTAAGGTTGTGTATATTCCTTTTTGAAAGCATTTTATTACAGTTTTGAATCAAATTGCTTTTCTTTTGAGTTGGATTAAACTCCCGAAGCCTTTGTTTTTTTTATTAACTGTAATCGAAACTTTATTGTAGTTGTGAAAATTTAATCCATTTGAGAATTTTTAAGATTAGGCGGAATCCTTTTCTCCCGATTGTCTTTTTAAAGGTAAATAAACACCGTTTACCATATTCTTTTTTCTTGTACACTTTGTACATCATTGACAAAATTTCAGCAACTTACCATGTAGCATGATGTATCTGATTTTATGGGAAGAAGACAATGCCTTCAAAATTTATGTGAAAATATTATAATCTATATTTGGCTCTTAAACTCAAATTTCTTGATTGAAGGGTGATTTTAGGTTATTCCATGTTGCAATGTATGAAAAAAGAGAGCTACAGTTGAAGAGAAAGACAACTTTAAATGTTATAAATAGACCTCCTTTGATAAAATTATATGACTATAAAGGTGCCTTTCTCAAAGCTTGGTCTAGGTTTTATTACACAAAGTGATTAGCTCAACCATTTAAAATAGAGTCAAATGTGGAGAAGTTTTACAAAATATTTTTTAACATTGTACTTTTTATTATGACATGTAACAACTTCAATAATTGTACCCAACTAAAAGCTCTACCTTGTATGCAACAAACAAGCATTTTAGGAAACGAGGGGGATGAAATAAAGTTTCATCAAAGATATATCAATAATCAAAGAATGAATAAGGGTCTAAAAGAAAGGAAAGAAGAGAAAAAGTTCTACCAAATAAATAAGCTATGAAAGATTTAGCATTTAGAAATCTTAAGTTTGTAGTATCACTCTTGAAAGAGAGATAGTACAAAGCTCCTTCAACAAATGGAAAAGAAGCACATTGTCTTCACATACAATTCCTTGAAGGGTTGAGTGTTTGATCAAAACATATGCCATCCGTTTAGACCACAAGGTTTCTACTATCATCATTAAAGGAGGCATGCATCTAGGGTGAAGAAAGTGGTCTAAATGCCCTAAGAATTTCTTTTTATAGAATTTAAATATTGTTTATGTTAGAATACAAAGGCATTTTCCTAATTAATTGTTTAATTATTAGGTCCATTTTTATACTAGGATTCTTAAGCTTACTTAGGTCGTGTTTTTTTGCCTCAAGTAATAAGATTGGGAAACATGTCATGATCTAATTTAGTCCTCACCTAAGATTTCATCTAAGGTTTCTTTATCCTTTATCAAGGGTAATTCATCGTATTATTACAATTTATTTATTCTTAATTCATGCTTTTTGTATCAAGAGTCCCTTTTGCCTCCATAGTAATTCTTTTGTTTTTTCTTTATTTCTATGATGGGTGTTTGATTGTAGATGATCTTTGGGAGCTATAGGATTGAGGATTCAATACCAACATGGTATTAGAGCTCAAGATCTATAATTCCCTATAAGAGATTTGGTCTTGAGCAATCAAATGGTGCATCCTAGAGTAAAATAGATCTCACGGTTGTGTCTAGAACACCCCAAAACTCTAAGACTGATTATCAATTTGTTGAAATTCAAAGTAGAAAAGTTGAGTCATTATTTTTGTGGGAACCATATTCAAGGCATTGAAACCCATAGTCGTATGATGTTGTACACATCACTAATATTGCATAGGCTCTATGTAGAAATTTGATTCTATTTGGTATAAATTTAAGCAATTTCTACATTTGATGGTGGCTTTTTTATGTTTTGAGGCAAAAATTTAAATTTTCTAGTAGGGTTTTTTTTTTTTTCAAATTGTAGGAATTGAGTAGCCCCCTATAAACTACAGTGTGCCTGGTAAACTTTTTTCACATGACTGATGACGTTGGTGCGACACGCCCTCTCATACCATGGGGATAGGGGGGAGACTAGACCTTGTGACCTCTTGCCTGCAACAGGATGCTTTAGCTAATTGAGTTGGCCCCCCCGCCCCAAATTTTCTAGTAGGGTTCTAGGTTTCCAAAAAAATCATTATTTTGGCATCTTTTTTTATTGTTGGAGGTGAATTTTCTAGCCATTGTTGCTCATTGCCCCCCTCCCCTGATTGGTCTTCCTCTCATACCATAGGTGGCATCCACCGATCAATCAATTGTAGAGTAAATTATCAACAATTATTGACTGACAACCATTTGTGATAGTCAATATCCTAGTTGAAAGACATTGCCAAACAATCATTCATTCCCTCAAAACCATATCATGTTTGTTGAAAGTAATTTTCAATTATTAGATAGACAATTTCCAAATTTAAAAGTAGTTTTCTAGCCATCATGATAGTTTTAGTCCCTTGACCGATGGTTTTTTTTATCTGAATTAACAATTTTATGGTATGTAGGGAATATTTTGGTGTATAGGGTATATTTCAAAAGCTGTTTTTTGTTGACGTTAGTGCAATACCTCGCAAAAAGTCTCGACCCTAGCCCTAATTTACCCTAAAGGAGCTATTTTTTAATTTTTGGTTTAACCTGGGCATACAATGTTGAAATTTTGCAAACAAGATATCATTATAAATCTTGTTCTAAGCACTTTTTGTTGTAGGTATTTTTCTCATATTTTAGTTTTGGTATATTTTGTTGCTTGTTGAAGTCAAATCTTCATTTTTGGTTACCAAGGCCATAAATGTTTGCTTGGATCTCCAATTTTTATGATTCTTATAGTGTTAAAAAATTATTTTAGAGCTCTTCACATCTATCCATGTAGTTTTCCATTATTTTCCTTAGGTATCTTTTATTTAGTTTGTTGGTAAAAGTTTGTTTGCATGAGATGACTTCATTTTAGCTAATCTACATGTCTTTTTAGTATTTGGTCTTTTTTGGGCATCGTAAGCATCTACTGAATGCCTTTTTTCATTTATAAAAACACTAAGACAAAGTGCCACTATTGTACATGTATTTTTGGGATCTTGCACATCATGTTTTTCCATTTTTTTTACTTGCATTGCTTTATAAAGTGCATTGGGGTTTTGTTGTGTGCATTTTTGTTAAATATAATTACAACCTTGTCTACCCTCATGTGTGTGTACCTTGTTTTACACACCCTTTTTTAGTTGCAAGTACTATTTTGTACATGTTCTGATAAAGTTTCTTCTCCTTCATGCACTACATTATGACACAGTCTCAATGGAACTATCACACCTCTCCCTTGTCAACGTTATATAGGGTCTCATACTGTTGGTGTTAATGCTTCTTTTCTTTTGGAGTGATCTATGTATCTAGTTTTTTATCATATATGCTAGGTGGATGTAGTAGTTGGTTAACCATGCATTTTAGTGAGATGGAACACATACCATATATGCACTCTTGCATTTCTATTACGTGCAACCGACCTTATATATTTAGTTCAATTTCTTGAGACTATTAGCACTTGCATTTTCAACTTGTAGTATACTTTGCATTGGTTGAGTAGTTTCATTGAGGTCACTCATAAAGATTGATGTGCCATATGTAACTTCGATTATTATGTCGTCTTATTTTTCTATATGATCATTGTTCAAGTAGTGTTGTTGGAGTTACTCATGCAAAATTTGGTCTCTTTGATTTTGATCTTCATTTTGATTTTAGAGGAGATTCTTTAGTTTCAACGTTATAACAGTCATTTTTTATAGTTATTTGTAGCTTCTTCGTGCGTTAGTGGTGTTCATGTTCACCTTCAGGATGTCGTTTTGGAGGCTTCTTAGTCCTTATGTTTTCTCTCTTATTCAGAGCAATATCTATTGTATTTGTGATGGAAGTTGTCCTTGGGTTCTCATATTGAACTCTCCACTTTTTCATGTCTTTTTTCTTTTTCGGAGAGGAATTTTTTCCACAGTTTTTTCTCCTTTTTTTTTTCAATTATGGGAGATCCTTTTCTTTTGTACATGGATACTTAATCAAACCTAGTTGTCAAGACCCATTTTATTCCTTTTTATGCATTTGTTATTAAATATTTTAGCTTCTCCCTAAGTTGCACTTAATGGGGGGTGTTAAATTAAAAATATTTTTTTCATAATTAATTATTTAATTATTAGACCCCTTTTTAGACTAGCATACATAAGTTTATTTAGGTCATGTGTTTTTTTGTTTCAAGTCATATGATGGGCACACGTGTCATGATCTAACTTAATCCTCACCTAGAGTTTCATCTAGGGTTTCTTTATCCTTTATTAAGAGTAATTCATTATATTATTACAATTCATTCATTCTTAATTCATTTTTTTCTTTGCATCAAGAGTCTCTTTGGCCTCTATAGAAATTCTATTACTTTTTCTCTTTTCTATGGTAGGTGTTTGATTGCAAGTGATCTTTGCAAGTTGAAGTTGTAGGGTTGAGAATTAAACTCCAATAGTTTAGTCCTTAAACACTTGTATGATTGAGAAATACTTGCTTACTCAAATCTATTAGGATGCATACATGTCCATCCATTGAGAAGGTATTGTCAATTTGATAAGCCTTCTTTTTTTTGACACCTTCATTATTATGGTTTGTATGTGTAATTCTATCTATGTTTTTTATCTACTAGAAGGGTCCATTTGGGTTTAAGAGGTCATCTATACAAATGCTCATGCCCATTTATTGGCATTCTTTTGTGATGGGATTCATCTATGATCAACTATTTGGTTAAATGGCCCATCTATGTGGGACATCGAGAAATGTTTTAACTTGACATGACAAACTCTATAAGTAAATGTGATCTTTCTTTTAAGAGAAAGAGGGCTTTTAGGTTCTCCCTCAATAAATTACTAGGGCTATACAAGAGACTTTAGTGAATCAATTGATAATTTTTTATGATTTGATATGGGTAAATGACCTTATTGAATGGATAAATGGATTGCTTTTGTTTTTGGTTCCCTTCAAGGAATTATACTTCACATTTGAAATTGAGAAATAGTTAACATTGCATTACCAATCATTATATAGATTAGTGTCAATTTTAAAGGAATTCTACCTTGTCACAACTTGAATATACATATATTCTATATGTACCTAACAATTGTTTTTAAATTTTCATTCCTTTCTAAATTTACTATCATACAATAATATCATGTCATTAATTTAAAATATTTTCTACCATAAATTTGTGTCATGCAATTTTTTCTGTCGCTTTTTCTCTAGATTTCTACTATAAACTACTAGAAGCCTTTTTCATCTATTTTTTCAAGTCTCTCAACCTTTCATGTAGATATTCATCATCATTCAATCACAAAGTAGTGTACATCTTTATATTTGGTCCAATGTATTGCATGGGTAAGGAGGCATTAGTTCCACACACCAATTCAAACGAGAAAAATCTAGTTAATCTTTTATAATTTGTTCTATAAGTTGATAGGACAATTTGTATTTTGATGTCCTAGTCTATAATGTTGTTGCACATCTCGGTGAATGTGGTGCCTATAATTTTATTCAATGATTCACTTATGCCATTTGCTTGAGGATGATAAGGATTACTTCTGTTATGAGTGATCATAAACCTATCTAGTAGTTCTAGAATTTTTTTGTTTACAAAATACTTTCCTTGGTAACCCGATAGACAAAGAGGGCAGTCAAATTTAGTTATAATATTTTGATATATTAATCTTGTAGAAAGTTTAATAGTACAATCCTTTGTTGCTTCAAGTTCAACCCATTTAGTAAGGCATTGCACTTTTATTATGACATTTTTTGCTTTTGATTTCTTTGTAGGGGGATCAATAGGTCCAATAAAGTCAAATTTTCAAATGGGATTTGTGCCATTATACAAAAGGGGAATTTCATCTCTTCTGGTAGGTTTCCCTACTTTGTGCCATACATCACAATGTTTTGTGTATTTTTTTGCATCCTTGAAAGCAGGGGCCACCATAAATTTTCTAACATAACATTAATTACAAAATCTTCTCTAGAGTTATGCCCTCTTGATATGCCCTCATGAGCTTCTTTTAAGACGTTTTCTCTTTCATGTTGAAACATAACCCTTTTTATAATTTTGTCCCTCCCTATAATATGAAGTTCTCTTTTAATCAATGAATAAGGTAGTGGCCTTTGCAAAAGTTAGTTCCTTTAATTTTTAGAGCTATTCTCTAGAAATTTTCTAATTGAGAGGAGTTGGGCTATTTTAGTAAGTTCTTCTAGTACTATAGTAATTGTAGATAAGTTTGCATTGAGTAATTCTTTCTTAATACACCTTAGGTCTTCCCTTGTATCAATTCTAGATAAGAAATCTAGTCCTTGTTTAGTTTTTCTCAGCTTTATCATAATTATAAATTTAAACTCCTAAAATAGAAACAACCATCTATAGATTCTACCTTGTACAACTAGTTTGTTCATTAAGTATTTTAGTGGCTCATGGTTTGTGAAGAATGTGGATAGAGTCACAAGTAGGAAATGTCTAAATTTTTGCATTACTAGAGCCTCCCTCTCAATTGTGGTATATTTTCTTTTTTATTGAGATAGTTTGCAACTAGTAAACACAATTGGTTGATCCTTATTTCCTCTTGGTTGGGATGATATTACTCTAATTGTTGTATTTGAAACATCCATATGTACATGAAAAAGGGTATTCTAAATATGGAAACATTAGGATTAAAGATTCTACTATTTTCCTCTTAAGTGTGTTAATGCTTATGGCATTGATCTATCCATTGAAAGGTCTCTTTCTTTTCTTTTAATAGCTCTTCTATTGTCCCACCAACTACTACATAGTCTTCATTGAATTTTCTATGATAGGTAGTGTAACCAAAAGTATCTTTACTTTACTAATTGTCTTTGGGGATGGGAGGTTTAGAATTATTATTACTTTTAATGGATTCACCATTGAGCCTTCTTTGCATATAGCATGACCAAATAATGTACCAAATGGTATTACAAATATATTTTTCTTCAAATTCAATGAAATTTGTAAGCTTATACATCATTCCAATATCATCCAAAGCACTTGAACATGGTATTTGTTTAGTCCATACATAGTCCAATCATCAAAGTATACCTCTAAGAAATAATGAATAAAATATTTGAATATATTGATCATTATTTTGATAAATATCTTAGGTGTTATTTAGTACAAATGACATCATTGTATACGTAAACCACCCCCATTTCGTTGCAAATGTTGTTTTAGGTTGATATTCTTTCTAAATTTTCATTTGATGGTACCCTAAGAATTTTTCTATGAAGGAATCAACTTCCCTACCTACTACTGATTCAAGCACATCTTCTATAAATGGAGTGGGGAAGGGATCATGTAGATGGGTCATATTGAGTTACTTAAATTCAATACACCATTATTTTTCTTGTTTTCATGTGTCGTACCACCATAGGACTTATCCACTAAGTGTCCTCTACTAGTTTGATTATGCCACCAACCATCATTTTGACTAATTTATTCTTGACTTTGCATCATGATTGAGTGTATGGGTTCTTTTCCTTTATGGTTTTGTGCCCTCTTTCAAATAATATTTAATTATTCTAGCTTCCTCATTAATTCTCTTAAGATTAATGAAATTTTTAGGAAATTGATATTTATATTCTCTTAGTATCTCTACAACTTACATGACTTGCTTCTCACCATAATAGTAGTTAATTTTAGCAATTTAAGGGAATCCTTTGTGATATTTTCCTCTTTTGTGCTTAAAGGTTGATTAAGGCATTCATTTTTTGGCACATTGGTAGTAGCTACCTCTCTTTCTCCCTTTTTGAATTCTATTTCCAAGTTTTTAGGATCTTCATCCTCATCCTCATCTTCTCTTATTTTCCTTTTAGTATAGCATAACTTTTGTGGAATATCTATCTTATCCATACACTCTATAGGTTTTTAGATGCCTTTTTCTTATTGTGGTATTGTCTAATATTTGCTATCTCCACATATATTTCTAACTTATTTAATTGGTGATAAAATTATTCCCTTCATCTTTTGTAGTGCATTATTTGTAATTTTGTTGGGGCTATATAATCAATAAGTTTTGCAAAAAACATCGTGTATTATATTCCATTCTCTAGTTTCTCCTCTCTTCTCTTGGCTAATATACCTTTTTAAGATGGGTGACAAGGTCCAATAAAATACTTGAGCATAGAGTCTGCGATCATCTTCTCTTTTATTAGTACACTCCTTAATACAATTCTCTAAATGTGTCAAGTTTAATTTCAACACTATATCAAGGCTAAGCTTCCAATCTCCTTCCTCGAGTAGGTATCTGGTTTTTATCAGGATTGTAAATTCTTTCCAATCAAGATGTTTGGTTTATAGGTATTTTGAGACTCAATCCGACAATTTCAATTTTCATTTGAGTCCATTCCCTTTTGTGCACATCTAACCCTAGTTTTGATCTACTACTTATAATCAATCTCAAAAAATTTGTATGGGTCTCGAGTTGTTAAATTTTGGTAAGTGTGGTCTTCTATCATTGCTCATGTGCTTGTAATGTGTTGCAATTCCAAAATTCCAAAATGTCTATAAGTGTTCATGTTGAAATTTAAATTGTTTGTGTATGCAAACTATTAGAGTTGTTAGATTTTCCTTGTTAGGCATACCTTTCCGCTTACCCCACTTCCCTTTGTTCCTTATTAGGATGTTAGAATTTCCTATCTCATCATGGCATCCCACTTAAGTTTGATTCTCTTTACTCTTATCGACCCATCAAACTTCCCTTTCCTTGAGTACTTCCATAAAGTACACTCGACCCTCGACCCTCAACAAATCCAATACTCCCATGTTTTTTTTGTTTGACTTCATCTACCTTCCTATACACTTAGAAATCCACTTTTTGACTATGGTTGACATCATCAAATTCCTATTTAGAGTTTCTCCTACCCAAAAAACTACTATTCATCCAAAAGTGCATATATTTGTTTTTTGTTTGAAGTGATAGAGAAAATATGACCCATAAACTCTAAAATCATATTGATGGAGCTTTGTAACTGTTGGAAATCAGGTGGTGCTCAAATTTCATTGTTTATTCATGTAGGTGCAAATTCAAATGGAGTAAATGACAAGGTTGGAATGTTTTGCATTTAATGTGGCCATTAGGTTTTTACAACCCATTTTCTTCATGCCATTGAGTAGTGATGTATTTTGAACATATTTTTTGGCTTTTCCTATAACATGCCCGATGTTTACCCTATTGATTTCACCTAAGTTTTAACCCATATGTGAACTATTTGAGTTTACCAACACAGTAATAAAAAATTTCCAATTCAATAACAAAGATGCAAATTCAAAATAAACCCATTTCAAATTTCCATTGCATGACTACAACAACATTGCATAACCCTATGTAACGATTTTATTTTTTTAGTACATTTTACATAAAGCTACAAGATCATAATTTCATAACATAGATTACAAGAGCTTACATAGCTTCCAAGGGTTGAATGGATCAAGAGTACAAATGGTCTAGATGTCCCTTCTTGGGCATACATCTTCAAATTTTGGTTGTCGACTGCATGAGGGAGAGTATCACCCAAGCACTTTTCCGCCAACCACAAACTTATTGCGGTCCCTCACACATCTACCAAACTGGTAAGATGGCCCTACCCTTCAATGAAGAGGTTGGTTTGGTAACCCTCATAATAATAGCCTACTTGAGCATGGTACCAAACTGGTAAGATGGCCCTACCCTTCAATGAAGAGGTTGGTTTGGTAACCCTCATAATAATAGCCTACTTGAGCATGGTGTTGTTTCCTACATAACTAGAGCTACCATACAACAGATACCCTCCATGCATGAAATTCCTAGCCTAGTTATGCAATCATGGCTCATAGTGAATCGACAAGTGTAATTAGTGGCAACTTACACTACTTTTGCCAAAGATTTGATCATTACATCAAAATCACTTTCTAAGAAGTGGTGTCACACTTCTATGAAGTGGATGTCATATGTTCACCCACCCCCTTTGCTCGATTTGGTAAATAACATGACCACAATAACTCTTGACAAGCTAATTCCACATATCACATAACACGATTCCAACCCAAAAGGTAATGCACATTCAAGTGATCTAACTAACCAACTAGGTTATTATCATCCATGGTTTATTCTAATCCCAAGAATGAATCGCATTAGCCACACATGTTTTCATAACATCACAAACTGATAATTTTAGTATAACACTTCAATGCAATACCATTTCCCATACCTCATGATCCATTACAAAAGTATAATCCACACACAAAATTAAATGACTCCATGTCTTAAAAGTATAATCCACACACAATATTAGATGACTCCATTTCAAAAGTATAATCCACACACAACATTAAATGACTTCATTTCAAAAGTAATGCAACAATCAAGTGTTTAATCTGACCATATAGGTTAATCCCAACCTATGGCTTCAATCAAAAAGTAACACAACAATCAAGTGTTCAATCTAATTGGATAGGTTACTCCCAACCTATGGCTTCAATCAAAAAGTAATGCAACAATCAAGTGTTCAATCTATCTGGGTAGGTTAATCCCAACCTATGGGAAAAGACTATCTTCCTACTTTCAACGAAATATGAGTAACCATTCAAGGATAAACTACCAACATGGCAAATGCATAACATCATATCCTATCAATGAAGATATAATTCATCTAACTTTCTATCATTCTTGTACATTACTAACATCATAATTCATGCAAGCAAATAAGTAACATGCAACCATCTCGATATCATATATACATATACCTTATAGATAGTTATACAATCATGACGATCATAATAATTATATATAGGTATCATATTAATATGACATCCAAAACAACTTATTTCCAATCTAGCCATATTCACAAGCTTGCTTAACAACTTTCAAGATGTGAGAGAGGTTTACATCTAGTGTAACAATGTGCAAAGGAGGAAAACCTCATAGGAAAAAATATCCATTAGAGTAATTTTCTCTCAAAGCTTAACATCAAAACTCCACTTGTTGCTCCTACTTTCAGCTTATCCCCAATTCTAGCCTCCTTCCTACAGTCAAAACTCTCAACAATTAACTCACAAATACTCAAGAAATCTCTCACTTCTCACTACTTGCATTCAACAATACTTTGCACATAAAAACTACAACAAAATGGAAACAAATGAATTCCAAAAGAATGAATGCCAAGACTAAGAGGTCCTCTATTTATATACTAAATTGATGAGGGCCAAGCTACTTGAAACCACACAAATCACAACAATAGACACCAACATAGAAAATGCGAGACAAAAAAACCCACCTTCAATTATTTTCAGATAATGAAATTAAAAATTCAAAACTTACATGCTATAGCCTCATGGGCTTGATTCATTACATCAAAATCAACTCTAAAAAGAAAAATCTACTATTTGGAGCCATAATCTGCACTATCAGGGCTACCTTCTACAACCCCCATTTAACCCTTTTTATTTTCCACAATAATTGCCCTAGAATGTTCTAGAAAGTTCAAATTTCCCCTTTTTGTTCTGGCGCTAAATGTCCCACTGTTTGATTTCTGGCCTAGGAATTTTTTTTATGAAATTCACTTTTTTGAGGACCAACTTCGTGGGGCCATAACTTTTGATCTAGGTGTCTGATTTGCTATTATTACATATCATTGGAAAGCTTTTGACGAGCTCTACAACACATGAATTGACCAAAGGTCTGTTCAACCGCTTTTTGAGCTATTTCGGGGCCTCTAAAGTTTTATGTCTGAATTTGAAGTTGCAGTGGAGAAATTTTCTTGGGACGAAAACTTTAATTTCTCCCAAACCATGCAAGGTATTGAGGTGATTCTTTCGCGACCGGAAATGCTTTTCAGCTTTGCTCCTTGGGGTAAATTTTCATGCCCATACAAGCCCGTTTAAGCCGACTTACTAAAAATAGTAAGTGTTTTTTTTTTGCTTTTTTTGATCCCTGACAGTCTTATACCCCTTAAGTGCCATCATGGGACTCAAAACAACTAAAGAAAATAAAGAACAATTTTTTTTGGGTGATACAAGATTTCCTTACATCACTGGATGCTCCTACATTAGACACCCAGGGTAATTTGAAAAGTGACCCTGTCACTTCTCAGGAGTTAGAGGGAAACCAAGACGGTTAACCTCAACCTCAGATAACCATGGTGAATCTTCAACAAACCTTCCTCTCGATTTCACTAAGTACTCTACATATTGAATGTTTCTTGTGCTTCTACCCACACGACTATCCAAGATTTCTTCTATCTCTTCCTTCTCTGAAGTAGGTGCTGAAATTTTCCACTGTTCTTTTATCGACCCCTCCTCTATATCACCTTCATGACACTCTGTCAAATCAACAATGTTGAACACATGAAAAATGTTTATTCCACTAG
>VDFB02239428.1:41668-109393 GCA_007258455.2 Sequoia sempervirens | reverse complement strand
ACCCTTTATCTCTCCCTCCCCTTCTCTCTCTCAAGTCTCTCCCTCCTACACCCTCTCCCTCTCTCCCCTCTACCCTTAACCCTTAAACCCTAAACCCTAAACCCTTATACCCCCAACCCTTTATCTCTCTCCCACTCCCCCCCTCTCTGTCTCTCTCTCAAGTATCTCCCTCCTACCTCCATTCTCCCTTTCTCTCTCACTTCATATATATCTCTCTCAAGTATCTCCCTCCTACCCCCACTCTCCCTTTCTCTCCCACTCCCTCCATATCTCTCTCTCAAGTCATAATTTAAAATGAATATTATTTCTATTTATATTAATATTAAAAATTAATTTTTAATAGAGGGGGTTTGACCGAAAATGTTTAGAATGTTCGACCAAAACCCATTCAAATCTATTTTTTATTGTATGTTAAATGGGTTCAATCGAACCCCCATTCGACTGAACATTATTTTTGTTCGACAGAACCCACTTATTTTTACCCACATCCTCTCAAGCACCAAAATTGCTCAGAATTTTGCACTTTGAAGCTCGATTTGAGAATGAAAATGGAGATCTCAAAAAGACAACTAGTATCAGGTTTCCTTCGAAACGAGCTATCCAACAAATATAATTTTAATATGTTTTGATTGTATTATCTATTTTTTTTTAAGTTTTATTAAATATAGGTTTTTCACTAAAAACAAAACTCTTTGTTCTGCACATGTGGAAAAATAGAAGATTATCAAAAAAATATTTAAAAAAATATGAGTGCACTAGATATTGGAGTCCCTGATCCAATAAAAAAAAAAGAATTTCGATACATACAGTAAAAGTTATGTGTTATACAGTTGTGTTATGTCTGAATTGTAATTGATTTGACTTTGAAACTTGATTAAAGAAAAAATATTCAATAAAAAACTATCTAACCAAGTAGAAGCACTAGATATCAGAGTTACAAATCTAAATTTGAAAGAATTCAAATTTTATCTTTCAAGGAAAAAAAGTTATGCGTTATACGGTGTGCGTCACTTTTAAAAATGTTGTTTTTTGAAAAAAAACAATTTTCGTGGGAGATGGAAAAAGAAGTGCAATCTGATTCCAAAACTTTCGAAAAAAATATTTTTAGAATCTAGAGACAAAATGTGACAAGACTCTAGTTTGCATCATCTTCAAATTCCTCATGGTTTAAGCGCTATAGGTGCTCGAATGTGAAGATTCAAGCATTTTTTAGACCCAGTGAGTACATATTGTTCTCCTGAAAAGTTGATTTAAGTAAATTGAGTAGTATTTATTCAAAACCCAGTTACATTAAAATTATATTTAATTCAATTGCATTTTAAGTTTGATCTATTTTCAAATTATTTTCCAATATGTTTAATTGGTCTGTAATTACAAAATTAGTTAGTGTTAAACTTAATTACTTTTGATCTTTGATATAGGTGTGTGTAATATTTTTTTGATTAAATTAGTTATTGTAAACAATCATGTTATAATGAATTAAATTTATCATTTTAAATAAAGAAATATATGTGTAGGTTATATTTTAAATTTTAATTATTTTGGGAAATGTTATTGTTCTGATATATTTCAAATTGCATTTTAAGTTTGATCTATTTTTATTTCCCAATACGTTTAATGAGTCTGTAATTACAAAATTAGTTAAAGTTAAACTTAATTACTTTTGATTTGTGTATGTAATATTTTTTTGATTAAATTAGTTACTATAAAAAATCACGTTATAATGAATTAAATTTATCATTTTAAATAAACAAATATATATGTAGGTTATATTTTAAATTTTAATTACTTTGGAGAGATGTTATTGTTCTGATATATTTCAAATTACATTTTAAGTTTAATCTATTTTTATTTCCCAATACGTTTAATTAGTCTGTAATTACAAAATTAGTTAAACTTAAACTTAATTACTTTTGATCCGTGATCTGGGCGTATGTAATTTTTTTTATTAAATTAGTTATTGTAAACAATCATAATTTTATCATTTTAAATAAACAAATATATATGTAGGTTATATTTTAAATTTTAATTATTTTGGAGAAATGTTATTTTCCTAATATATTTCGCAGTTCCTAACACTTTTAGGTTAGATCTGTTTGCAAGTGCATTTAAAATTAGTTTTAATTTCAAACTATTTAAAGTTAAATTTAATTACATTTTTTTCTAGTAAATGGTGATTACGATTAAATTGTCAAAGTTGGAATTACATTTGAATTAGCTAAGGTGATCAATTTTAATTTCAAATTATTAAAAGTTAAATTACAAATTATTTTATTAGAATGTGATTGTGATTAAATTGCTCAGGTTGGAATTAAAATTAGAATTAGCTAAGGAGTCATCAATGTAAATAGTAGATTTTTAATTAAATTTATTCAGTTTAAAAGTAATTAAATGTATACGTTATCTTTTTAGTTAAATTTATTTATTTCATAATAACAGAGGTATAGGTTATATTTAGATCTAATCAGTTTGAGATAATCAAGTGTATACATTAGGAATGTCAAATTAAGAAAAGATCCAACGGATTACATATTCTAGGGCTTACCCATTTAAAGGACATTATGATCAAAATTGCACTTAATTATAGTTAATCATATAATAATTCTTTACACTATCTTGAGTAGGATTGGAATATGTCTACGTATAAGTGAAGGGATATTTATAGCTTATTTTGTACATGTTAGATTTTTATACTCCTTGGTATTGATTCATTATGCATGCTAGTGATTCCATGATTGATTATATTTTTCCCTCAACCTATTTTTCTATTGAAGTAATCTTTATATATAGACATGTTTTTGGATGAGTTGGGAACCCATCAAGCCTAAGTCACTCCCTTTCATAAGTCATGGGTGTAGGCTTGTTAGACTCCCAGAGGCGTTGGGAAACCTATTTGTGTTGAATTTTTCCATGATTAGGTCTTTGTGTTGACCTTTGTATCTCTTTGTCAAGCTTGTGGGTGTACCTTTCTCCATGGTTGCTTTGCATTTTTATGGTTATGACTTTGAGTGATATGGTAAATGCCTTGCTTGTGCTTTTGTCTTGTGACTTTTTATGTTGGTACACCCCTTGATTGTTGTGAGTTTTATTTTGGAACTATTTGGGAGGGTGGCTCTTCATGGGGGTTGGCGCACAAAGGGGCTATTAGGGTAACCCATGGAAGAGTTTTCTAATCAAGTGATAATAAAATTAATGTAATAGTGGGTTTTGGTAGTTAAATATTAACCAAGATTAATTATGTGCCTCACCCATACTGTTTGTGCTCTCTTAGGCTAAGGATGGGATGAGAAGACCTGGTCGGTAAGACCACTACCTTGTATTTGCAAAAGGTAGGTGGTCCCACATGAGTCACCCTATGGAGCGGCACCTTGAGATAGGTAGCCTGGATAACCATAGATGGAAGTGGTACCTTGTGATAGGTTTCTTGGATAATCCATGTAAGGCCATGCGATGACACTCTCCCAGAGTACCCGTGTACTTTCCTTTGCTTGATAGCCTTTGGAAGTGTTGATGTACTTGTTGATGTACTTTGTGATGTTGTTCTATGTTAGTGTTGATGTTAGTCTTGTTTGCTTGATCTTGTTTGGATGTGGACCCTTTCTTGTAATTTCCTAGCATGGGGGGTGGACCTTCGGGTCCACGTGGTCGGGTGGAATGTGCTATGCACCCGTTGGGTTCCCAGGATGTGTTCGCAATACATATGCAGATGTAGAGTTCCAGAGCTTTGCTTGGATGAAGAATTTTCTTCATTTTGTACCATAAACCTCATTTATGTAATTATCCTTGTACTCAATGCATTCTTCTCGATGATATAAGGGAAGCTCTATTTAATGTACCATTGTATCTTTGATGCATTGTATATGTGGAAATACACTCCACAATTGTAATATTGAATTATGAATTTGAAATAAAATCAATGATGTTTATCTTTTCATCTCTTTTGATCATGAATGACTCTAAGTTATCATCTTGTAATCTTGGTTGTTCATACGCTTTTTTCTAATAAAATTTATGCATCGTAATGATCCTTTTGTATACCTCGAAGGATGTGAATGACCTTGTAAATGCATAAATGTTGTTCCTGCAATGCATATACATATTCATCATAAGTAATGTTTTCACTTTTAAACAAAAAAATTGTTGTATTTGTTGTCCTTTGGGGTTCACACAGTGGGGTGTTACAATAATATACATATTTCCCCAAAATTAATTAGAAAAATACTTTTATTTATGTCAAATTATGGTGTTCGTACACTTGCATGGTATGGTCCTAAAAAAGTGACTTTTAAAAAGTAGTTTTATACATGTGTATTAAAAATTATTTTGTATCATCTGGGTATTAGAATAAATTACATATTTGAAAACTAGACTCAAAATACTAAGTTTCATATTATTGAAATTTTTTAAGATTCAATGTGTAAGTGCTTCAAATTTTAAGTCCAACTATGAAAATTTCTGAAAATCAAGAAAAACACTTCTACTTTTTGAACATTTTGTGGATCCAACTTCTTACATCTACCCATATGATAGAGAACGATATGTAGATGAAGGATAAATCCTAACTCCTCAACCTTATGGATTTCATGGTGGCATTTAGACAATAGTTTGATCAACTCTTCAATATATGCACACTTTTTCTCACTCATAGTCTACAATATGGAAAGGTGAGGATGAGCCCAAATGAGCTCAACCTCTTTAAATTTATGTTTCTATCTTCAAAATAATGCAAGTTTGTTATTTTTAGATGTTTTTTTTTTATATGTGGTTTTCATTGATGTCAACACTATTGGCATTAACGTCTTAGACGCTGTATATGTAGAGGATATTGAGAAAATTGTAATAAAATAAGTTGCAGGTTATTAGTTGTGAAATGAAGTTCAGTTTGTTGGTGAGTTCATTATGTTGATGATCAGAGGTTGTGGATTAAAGGGTTTATTATCGAGTATATCTAGTTTATCCATGTTAAGTTTCAAAGATCTACGTGAATATTTGCATTCTGACAGTTTTTATGTTGCTTTAGTTGATGTTCTTGAATGAAGGTGATGTGATTCTAGTAAGTTCAGTTGTTTTAGATTCTTCTTTGGTGATTCTTGATGTTTGTGGATGTTTCTAGATCATACTCTATCTTTTTTGCACATCTACATTGATTGTTGTGCTTGTGATTCAAGATTTTCTCTTGCGTGTTCATGTTTTTCATGTTCTTGGTTGACAGGCTGTTGTAGCATGTTGTGGATCTTCGTGGAATAATTTTTGAAGGTGGTTCATGTTTGAGAAGTTTATTTTGGGTCTTCACTATGTTGTGTCTAACCTTGGTTGATTCACATTAATAATCTTTAATGTTTTGGGCTGACAATTTGTATTCATTTTATTATTTTATTAAGGCCGACATGTAGCGATGTAATTTCTTGTTGCGGATATATATAAGAAATTTTTTATATCATTTGAATGCATGGAATGCACAAATAATGTTCTAAATATTTTGAAGGTAGAGCAGAGTGTGAAGAAGAGTGAAGAAGAGTGAAGAAGTGTTCATGTGCTTAACAGGAACTATAATCAGGCATTAGTAGATGTTATTTTCTTAGTTCAAATCTTGTGGTTGTGATCCAAATCTTTTTGTAAGATAGTGTGTCTTCCTTTTGTAATTCAACAATGAGCTCTAGGTAGTGCGCTTGAATGCATGTACATTCCCCATTCATATTTATTTATACTTTTAATAGGGTATAATCTTGTGGATTGACCTACACCGTGGTTTTTCCCTTAACAGGGTTTCCAAATAAAAATCTTGGTGTTATGTGTGTTTCTAATGTGTTGTTGATTTATGCTTTCATGGTTATTGATCAAATCTGAGAATAAGGTTAATAAGTTGAAATAAGTTTGAAATTTTGTGACAACTGATTCTTCCCCCCCTCTCAGTTGTCTGCCCTTGTGTTGCCAACAGTTATGTCGTAAATGGACTAAAGAGTGGTTGTGGTCATTTTTGGTCTCCCATATTTCTACACATTCCCAATATTTTCATAATTAAATCAAAGTAGAATAACAGGTTTAATTCATCATATTAATAAAAATCACATAATCAAATATATTTTTTATTTATTATACATAATTATTGTCATTCTAAAATCAATCCATAGAGACAAATAATTATAATTTATAACGCTCATCTAATAAATATAAATAAGTACATAATTAATCAACTATTCTATGTGTGTAACCACTAATCAATTATTAATTAAATATAATGTCAATATCTACATCATCTATATAGTTAAAATAAGGTAAAATTATACATCCATGAGTGTTTTACACAAACAATTTCATTAAAATAAGGTGAGAAGAAGAGGGGAAATGAATGGACTCATACCTGGGAATTCAAAAGTATGCATTATAATTAAAGAAGTAAAATTTTCAATAAAATAATTTCAAAAAATATAAAAATAAATCTAACTAAGATTAAGATTGTCAAACATGTCTCATATGGAAGTTTAAATTCCACTCAAGAATGCCTAGGGGGTCATCTCTTACCTTTAGAGTATCCAATATTGATCTATGATAAGCATTACTAATTCTCCATATTTCTTTTGTTCTTGGTTTTAAATGATTCTTTAGTAACTTAACTTTTGTTTTTGATATGGAAAAGTAGGTTTTGAAGGGGCCTAAAAACCCTGTACAATGAAAGGAAGCTGCTAAAGAGAAATAAACATTAACATTAGCAGCTCAAAAAATCCAAAAATATTGTCAATAGATAACACCATAAAAAACGATAGCAAAACCTGCAAAAAAACATCAACACATAAGGCTAAATAAACACAAACTAAAGCATATTATCAAGAAACTTAGTCACATCCAGATTACTAGAGATGACCTTGTCATGCATCTCTATCACTTCCTCAAGTTCTTGGAACAAAATTGTTGCCCTCTTATTCATCTTGTTCCTAGTACGCAAGCACAGGCCAATGTCTACATTCTTCTACACCAGGTTCATCCCACTAATCTTAGCTATCACCTCCTCATGCTCATGGGGGTCCAGGTTCTTACCATTCCAATTGATTTCTTTCTCATTCAACAAAGACAAACTCTATGCACTAGACTCCAGGGACTAGTTGCCAATTTTCACCACAATCTATAGGTTATTGTTGATCTAGTTCACTCTATCCTCCAAAGCCACAAACGGTTCCTCATTAACCTTATTAACAAAATTTTCCAAAGTTGCAAATTGTACTATAGAAGAAAGGAAACTTGCTTGATTTTTGGAATAATTGATGATAAAATTGACTTAATGAGGCCTTGATTTGGTGTTGTGAGGTGTTTTACACATCCACACTAGGTCTTGGACCCTTGCAAACTGAATAAAATGTATTTATTGATGTCTTGTAAAGGTATTGTAAAGTGTTGTAAAAGACTTTCACGCTTTTCTAGACTTAATAAACCCATCTTCCCTTAATTCAACATTATAAAAAGTATTTAATAGCATTATTACACTAATCTAGAAGGATTGTAAATTGAATTTGACTTTAATCTAGTGTTGCAATGTGTTTTAAACATTCACATTGGATGTTGTACCTTTCTAGGTTGTATGGACCTTATTTTAATGACACAAAGTGTATTTAATCACACTTTCACATTGAAATTTGTGTCCTTGGCCTTATCCACCCTTTACATCATTACTATTAGGCCCCTATTGTCCCATATTGTGCATCCCAAGGCATAAATTGATCAAATAATTGACTAGAACAATCTAGAAACCTGATTTTCTTATCTCCTAACCTTCCAGATAGTAGAATGGCCCCTGTGGGACCCATTTTCCCTTGATGGAGAATCAATCCCATCCAAGTGGGACCCATTCACCTTTGATGGCGAATGAGGCCCATTTGAGCCTTTTTTAGGGTTTAACCAGGAAAAGTTGGATTTTAAGTCTTATTTTCCTCCATGTCAGCCTTAGGGATCCAATTAATAGGAAAATAAGGTGGACTGCCTATAAATACAACCTTCTAAGCCCTAATTCATAATCTCTTAACTCATTCACAACTCATTCATCATTTTTCTTTCACTTCAACTCAAGCAAGTTAGGGTTTTTACATTCTAAGACATCAAGATAGCTTCCAAAGACATTCAAAGAGCTTAAACTTCATCTTTTTCTATATAAAAAATCAAGATAAATCATCATGGAAAGGTATTAATCCCTTCATTTCAGGTTCATTCTTCATTTTATTTCTTCATTTGGTTTAATTACCTAAAAGGGGTTTGACCAAGGCAAACCCACATGCGCTAACATCCAGCATTTCTCCTTCTCTTCTTGTGTGTTTGCAAATTTAGGCATCTTGGAAGCTTGGAAATTATTGAAGATCAAGTTGCAAAGTTGTTGAAGGAATCTCCTTGTTGACTATGGAAAAATATCAACAAAAAGTCACTTTTAGGTCCAGAAATCAAACTTTTGGAGGCAGACACCTATCAGCAACCGAAGAGCAGATTGAGGGCTTCACTTTCTGCTTTTATATTTTTAGAAATTCAAAAGTGGACTAATTCACCATGGATGGTGAATGAGTCCCACTACCAAGCCTGAATAGGGTTCTTTGTAGTTTTGGATACCCATTTGTCCGAGACAGGCTCTTGAACAGTTTCCTAGATCTAGGACTAATTCACCCGATATGTGAAATTTGAGAGAGTTAGTAAATAAACCCAAACATCAATGAGACGTATTATATTAAAGATTTAAATAAAATAAATAATCTATTTGTAAATAAACCAAATCTCTAAAAACCTTCCATTGTTCTCTATTCTCAAGGATTTATTAAATCATATTAGCTCTCAGATTTTATGTGTGCACTATGATTGTTAAAATGACAACTTGAGAAATGAGATGTTTAAAATGCAAGAAATCTAAGTTCCTACATGAAACTATATGATAAAAACCATGATACTATGATAATGGTGATATTGAGAAATGGATAATGATGTTGGATAAAAAGGCTAAAATGATTTTGCATATTCTCAAATATTAACTATTGATATGATAAACTAAAATGCATTTACAAACTAAGACATGATTCTAGGTTAGAATGATAAAGCAAATGTAACAAGTCTAAATGCTAAATGCTCTAACTATGAATGTTGCAATGCTCCAAAGCTATTCCTACATAATAAGTTTGCTAAAATATGTGATTGATAATGTTGTAGCAAAGGGTTGTATTTATAGGATTTTCAAAGCATATTGTGATGTGGCAGTGATCAACAGTCTAGATTCAAACATGAGGGATGAACAGTGAAGATGGAAGAATCTTGGAGAATGTCCCCTTGACCAAGGACAGCATGCCAAATGGATGAACGAATACAGTGTGTGAGGAACAGGCCATGTGTTAAAAGTTTGTTGAAGATAATTGGTTGAAAATAATGTAATTAAATATTAGTCATATTTAATTACATGTGACATTTGATGACATGGCCAAAAAGTGTTGTAGACATGTGACTAATTTTGAATTTGAAATTATTCAAACTTAGTGAGAAGATATTTAATTAAATAAAAACAAAATTTAGTCATTTGTTATTTAATTAAATTTAGAAGAATCTAGTTTAGAATGAAGAACTTAGAAAAGTGTGAACTATACAAATAAATTGAAAATTTATTTATAAGTAGTTGAAATAAAGGAGTTCATTAATTAAATAGCTAGTATTTAATTAATTAATTGTCTTGACCGATTTTAGGTGTATACATTTTTCCCCTCTTTGAAGTAATGTGTTTACACATTGCTTCAAAGAAAAAATTTGATGTTGATGCCGAGAAAAAAAAATTTGATGCCCCAGATGTTGATTTTTTAGGTGATGACGGATATATGCTCCCTTGGGAGATAAATCGATGAATTTTTTAATTTTTTGAATTTTTTTATGATGTAGAAATGATTTATCTCCCAAAAAAGAAGATTGAGCTTGCCATATTGATTAATTGATTAATTGATGCCATATGTTGCCTCCTTGTGTTTGATGTTTGATGATCGCATTTAGCTGATTGATTTGATGATGTTGATGTGATAGTTGATTGATTTACCTCATGATAGGTGAGGATCAATGATAGCATGATGATGATTGACCTCATGATAGGCGAGGGTCAATGATAGGATGTTGATGATTGTCCTCATGATAGTGAGGATCAATGATAGGATGTTCGGTGATTGTCCTCATGATATGTTAGGATAAATGATAAATGCTTATGATATTTTATTGCAATTGCACTAGAGGTGATTAGGTTGATAGATTGATTGATTCATAAGATTGTTGATTTATGATATGTTATGATCATACGAGGATTTTCATATCTGGTGCAGGCGGATTCATATTTGATTGGGCGATGTGGTTTGACTTCTTTGATTAATTGATATTCCCCAATATAGGATTGATTAATGTGAGACTTGATGATGTGAGACTTGATGTATACACTGATTCAATCAGAGATTTTGTGATTTCTACCACTTTGTTGATGTATTTCTTTGACACATTTGGATATCATTGTATACTTGACATTGTGATTTCAAGGTTATATGATATGTTGTGATGATTATGATCCATGGGTCTATATGATGTTTATATGATGATGATCATGATGATTATGATGGATGCATTTAATTTCTATTATATATACTATGTTATGTTCTATATGATGATGATATGATATGTTATGGATGAAAATGATGGTGCAACTGATGTGTTATGATTCTATGATGCTTTATGAATGATGCCAATATGATGTATGTGATGGATCCTATTATTCTAATGAAATATGATGCATTTTATGTTTTTGAACTTTTCTAATGTAAATAGATGATGCAATGAATGTATGTATGATGTATGAAACGATGACATGATGGTGCATTGTTCTATGTGTTTAGGATGTTTATATGATGATGATCATGATGATTATGTAATGATGATGCTTATGTGATGGTGATGCTTATGTGATGATGATTATGGGATACATGCAATGATGATATGATAATGTATGATTAATGATTCTATATGCTTAATGGATGGTGTTTTAAGATATGTGAGATGGATTTAGTTATGCAAATGATGTATGATGTGTATGCAATGCTCTATTTATTCCTTTTTCAATCTTGGATTTGAGTAATAAAAAATTAATCTTCATTGTTGGCTTTAGATGTTCATAACAATGGCAGTATATCCTTGTTGATCAATCATGTTTTTCAACAACTTTTTCTTCTTGGAAATCTTACTATGTTGGACATGTCTTTCAATCATCTTATGTGAATCCTAGATCCATTTTATGAAAGGAGTTATGATTTCAGTGATGCATCAAGTTCAATTATTCCCTTATTAAAGTAGAGATGTTTACCTGCTTGGAAATATTACTCTGTTGGACATGTCTTTCAATCATCTTAATGGACCAATTTCTTAATCCATTAATAATTGATGAAATGATCTAGATCATGCAAGTGAGATGGAATGAACTTATTTTTGTGTTTTTTGATGCAAATGATGTGATGCATGGATGGATGAATGATGTGATAATTTTTTCTAATGTATGCAAATGATGATGCAACTGATATGAGATTATATGAAAATGTTTTCTAATTTATCCAAATGATGATGCAACTGATGTGCAACTATATGAAAATGTTGTGTTTTTGGTAATGTCAAGTGTATTCAATCCATTAGTGCCAAAGATAACATCATTGTGACATTATTGCAGCTTTGGAAATCCCATAGATACAGATGCAAACTACCATGGATGAAATATACTTTCACTATGCAGATCTAATATGCAGATGTTGCCATTAGTAACAGTCATTTTGTCATGCTTTTTATCATCATCGAGCCTTTAAAATGTTGAAAGTTAGTACAAGCATCAATGAAATAAGTAGACCATGATGACCTGAGTACTACTTCCATGATTTTTGATATTGCAAGTTAACACAAGCATCTAGGTATAATTAAACCGAGATGACCTGAGTATTGCTTGTGTGAAGAGACAAGAGTTAACCATTTTCCTACACAAATTTAGAATGCCATTAGTGATACTTTGTAGAGCACGTCCCAAGACAATTTGCACAATAATAATGATCAACTCATAGACAACAGACAAAGAAAAATCATACTCCTTCCTGGTTCTTCTAGTTCAATACGTCATCCAACTGCTCCAGAGATATGATATCAAAAACCAAAGTATAAAAATTGAACATTCATGCCACAATGATAAAGCCATGATTTAGAAGGAACATCATTCGTTTGAGGTTTTTTTTTATTGGATTGATTTAGCTATTTGATGTTTGATGGTTGATGTGTTACTATTTGTGATTGATGTTCAATGTTGGGTTGCAATGTGATTGTTGTGTTTGTTGCATTTGTCCTACTATTTTTTTTTCTGTTGGTTCAAGTTTAAAGTTTATTGCCACCAATGAGTTCAAGATTTTTCCCCCAGTCTAGGGTGAGACACAATCGCAATGTTAGGATATGTACATGAAGATTTTTTATGATAGGAAGATTGATGGCAAAAGAGAATGGCAAAAGCAAATGGTTGACATGCTCAAATAGATGGAAAAGCTAAGCTATCACAAATAACGCCTATTGTCAGGTTTTCACTACTTGTTTTTATTGCACTTTTACAAATTTTATGATTTTTTTATTTTTTAATTTTTCACTTTTTTTGTATTTTTCTCTTTTTTCTCTTTTTTTTGTTGATACCAAGATAGTTGTTTGACAAGTTTTCATCAAGGTAACAATTCTTTTTCAGGACATTTTTTGATGTTTTAATATTTTTGCAGGACTTTTTCTAATGCACTGGATGATTTAGATGTAGAATTTTTTGAGATGCAAGCTATTGAGGGGTTCATCAAACAAATACTCTTCCAGTGTGCACAACTAATATGCTCTTGATCCAAAGACTAATACAATGACAAAGTGACCTAGCCAGTTTGGTTCAAATTTCCCCTTCTCTCTGTCTTGTTGGTTACGAGGATTTTCTTTCAGGACTAAGTCACCTACCTGAAATGTTCTAGGCTTTACTCTGTTGTTGTAACTTTTGGATATCCTCTGCTGATAGGCTTTCAGGTGATCCACTACATGTTGATGACGCTCATCCAATAGTACCAATTCCTATTTAACCTAGACACTCTATAATCCTCATCTGAAATGATCCCCTTTAGTGACACACGAAGTGATGGTAGTTCAACCTCAATAGGTATAATGGCTTCTGATCCATAGACTAGAGCATATGGTGTGGCTCCTATCGGGGTGCAGATATTGGTTCTGTAATCCCATAAATTAGGGTTTAGTTGAATATGCGAATCATGTACAACCTCATTGACGGTTTTCTTCAATATTTTCAAGATGGTTTTATTTGAGGCCTCTACTTGGCCATTTCCTTGGGGATAGTATGGTGTAGAAAACTGATGTTGTATATGGAACCTCTCACAGAGTTCTTGGACATCCTAATTTTTGAAGGTTCTATCATTTTCCATGATAATGGATTGAGGAATTTCATGCTGATAGATGATATAATTTAGGATGAATGATGAGATTCACTTTCCTATGATGGTGGTTAGGGGAACAACTTCAATCCACTTTGTGAAGTATTCCATGGTTGTGATGATAAACTTGTGTCTATTAGATGAAGATGGATGAATCTTTCCTATGAGGTCCAATCCCCACTAAAAAAAAGGCCATGTTGATGCAAAAGGTTGCAACTCTTGTGTTGGTGCATGTATCAAGTTTCCATGGATTTGAAATTTTGTGCACCTTTTAACATATTGAAATGACTCCTCCATATTTGGCCAATAATACCCCAAACGTAGGAGTTTCTTAGCTAAAGTCAGGCCACTTGAATGTGTGCCACAGATACCCTCATGGACCTCACATAAAGTGGTTTCAACTTTGTTATGTTCCAAACACTGAAGGAGGGTACCATCAAGACCTCATCAATAAAGCACATCGGCTATTAGGGTGTCTCAAGCTACTTGCCAGATGAAATCTCATTTTTGGTTTCGGGATAAATCAGGTGGGAGGGTATTGTATTTCACATAGGTTTATATTTTCCCATAGGTAGAAGGGTCAGCCTTGACTAAATGGTAGATGACTTGGGCTTCGGGGTTTTCATAGGATGGGTTGAACAGTTTTTCCACCATGAACTCATAATGAGATCATTTCTCAATAATTTGTAAGAGAGAAGCAATGGTAGCCATGGCATCAACAACTTTGTTGTCGCGTCTAGGAATCTACTCAAATTCTATCTCCACAAAGTACTTTTTGAAGTCATCAACCATTCTTTTATATGGCATTAATTTTTAATATTTTTTTTGGTAAGCATCATTCACCTGATTAATGACTAGTTGTGAATCACCATAGACATGTAACTTTGTGATCTTCCACTCAACTGCTACTTTGATTCCAATGATCAATGCTTCATATTCAGCTATGTTGTTAGTGCAAGGAAACATCAGTCTATAGGACTTTGGAATGATATGTCCTTGTGGCGAGATAAAAAATATTCATATGCCTAATCCATGTTGTTTATAAGAGCCATCAAAGTACAACATCTATTTTTGTGTAGATATTGTAAGGACATCAACATCTGGAAATTCAATGTTCATTGGATGATTTTCTTGCAACGGTGCTTCAGCTAGTTGATCTGCTATGGCTTGACCCTTGATTACTTTTCGGTCCATGTATTGGATGTCAAAGTCACTTAATATCATGACCCATTTGGATAGTCTTCTTGTTAGGGAAAATTTGCTCAGTAAATACTTTAATGGATCAATTTTAGCAATGAGTTTGATAGTGTGAGTCAACATGTAATGTCTTAGTTGTTGAGTAGCAAATACTACTACAAGACAAGCTTTTTCAATGAAGGTGTAGTTGATCTCATAACCATTCAAGGTCCAGCTAATATAATAGATTTCCCTTTCCTTTCCTGTAGAATCTTCATGTGCCAATAAAGCTTCCAAAGATATCTCAGTTGTCACAATATAGAGTATCAATGGCTTTCCTTTGGTTGGTGGTACTAGTATTGGTGGTGAAACCAGATATTGCTTTAATTGATTGAAGGAACCTTCAAATTTCTCATCCCACTTGAAAGAGACATTATTGTGTAATAAGTGGTTGAAAGGGTGAGTTTTGTCAGCCAGTTGTGCGATGAACCTCTGGATAGATTGGAATATTCCTTACAAAGATTTGAGCTAACTGATATTTTTAGGAGGCATCTCCATGATGGCTCTGACCTTTGTAGGATCCACCTCAATGCCTTTATCTAATACAATATACCCAAAAAATTTAGTTGATGTTACACCAAATACACATTTCTTGGGGTTCAACCTCACATTTAATTTCTCCAATCTAGTGAAGATCTTGTCTAAAATTTCTATATGTCCTTCTCTAGTGAATGATTTCACCAATAAGTCATCTACATAGTCTTCCATAAAAGTGTGCATCATGTCATGGAATATGGTGGTCATTACTCTCTGATATGTGGCTCCAGCATTTTTCAAGCCAAAAGGCATTACATTCTAGTAGAAAGTGCCCCAAGGGCATGCAAAGGGTGTTTTATCTTTATCTTCAAGTGCTATCATTATCTAATTGTAACCTGAAAATCCATCCATAAGTGAGAGTATTTCATGTCCAACTGTCAAGTCTACAATGATGTTAGTGTTAGGTAGAGGAAAATCATCTTTTGGACAAGCTTTGTTAAGATCTTTGAAGTCTGTACATATCTCGATGCTTTTGTTTGGTTTCAAAACTAGCACAATATTTGATATCCACTCAACATAATCAATGGATCTGATAAATCTCACATCCAGTAGTTTCTTTAATTCGACTTTTACCAAGAGAGCAATATGAGGGTGCATTTTTCTCAACTTTTTCTTTACTAGTTTTACGCTAGGTGGTAGTGATAAATGATGCATGATGAGTTATGGATCTATGTCTGGCATGTCAGCATAAGACCAATTAAAGTTGATTTGCCTCTCTTCAAAGAATTTAGTGAAACTAGGTTTTTCCTCCTTTGTCATGGATGCTACTAGATGTAGGGTCTTTACTATTTCAACTATGCCAACATTGATAGTCTGTGTAGGCTCAATCAACACCGATGATCTCTCTTGATAGTGCTCAGGAATACTGTCAAATCTTCCATCTCTTGGAGTCTTGGAGAGGTTTTCACCTTGAGATATGTTCTTTGTTTTTACTTTTTCTGGATCTAATAGTGTCATTAAATGTTTTTCACCACTAGATCTGCTTTTGGTATTCATTTTGCAACTAGAATATTTTGCACTCCCCTCATCTGAAGCTTTGTTATGAGTTTTGATGATGGAACATGTTTTAGGGTTATCCGAATAGATGAAGTTTATGATGGCATCATTGTTCGGAAAGGTGGGTATGCCAAGCAACACAAATTGGTCCCAATTAGTAAGTTCAAGATGTATTAATGGCATGGAATCATCAGATTGGCTAAGGTCAGAAGGGGTAAGCATCATGATGGAAATGTCATCAAAGAGTCTGATAGCAATATCGAGTTCAATGATGTTACTCTCTTTCGAAGTATCTATCTTTCTCGAAGTATGATCGTCTTCACTTGAGTCATCAATATGTTGTGATCCAATTTCAAGTGGTCTATAACCTAAGCTATGTCCCTTTGTATGTATTGGTGTATACTTTTGTACCACATCAATTTCCTTATCATGACAAGACTCTTCAGAGAGGGAAATCCATTCATATTCATTGGAGTCTGTTTCAGAAATATCTCTCAATTGAAGGATTCTCTCAACAACTTGTTATATGGTTTCTTCTTTTGCTTCTTCCCTCTACCCTAGTCTCATCTTGTCCTTAGAATTCATTTTGATGGGTTGTATCATTTCTATGATGCCTTCTTTTCTTTTACCAATACCTTTTCCCTCATATCCCATCTTTTCCAAATTATATTACCTTTTCCATATTGTTTTGTTAGTACATTTGAAGTGGATGCTTTTGATTGTTCATCTTTGTACAACCAATTAAAAACCTCCTTTTCTTCTGATTCGTCCACTAAGGTTCCCACTCTTACAAATTTTCCATCAAAGAGTGTTGTTTGTGATGATTTTTGTCTTGATACATTGATGGTTGTCCATATGACTTAGGAGAAGATGAAAGTTGTGATAAACACATGGATTTCTCAAATGAGTATTCCCCCATGCCTTTGTCTTTCAATTGGATCTTTTCAACCTATTTTAATAAGGCATTGAGTTTAATTTTTTCATTTGATGGAGTAGACTCGCCGATACTCTTATCTTTTGACTAGTCCTTTTTCTCCACCCACTTTGACAAGGAATTTAGTTGTCTCTCATTGTTGGATGAACAAGGAGTTGTAGCTTCCTTGTTGTGTGGTACAAAAGTGTCTTGGGTTGTTTTGAGTGTGTTGCAGTATTGGGGGTTGTTGGAATCAGCATCAATAGTGATCTCTTATCCGTTAAAAGGAAATTTCAAACACTAGTGATATGTCAATGGTACAACTTGCATCTCATGAATCCATGGATATCCCAAGAGTATGTTGTATGCCAACTCTTTATCCAAAACTTGGCATACCATATCTTTGAAAACTGGTCCTACTTTAATTTGTAGGAAAATTAATCCTTGGGAGGATCTTTCTTCATCATCATATTCTTTTATTGTGATTTTCCTTCTAGGATCATTAGCATTTTCAGAATATCTAAGTGTACGAACAATTTTTAGAGTGCAGATATTTAAGACATCTCCTCCATCTATTAGAACATTATTAACACAATGTTTATGGATTAAAACCTCAATGTGAAGAGCATCATTGTGTGGATGGGTGAGAGATACATTATCATGTTCAAAAAATGATAAGCAGTGCAGTACAGTCAAATGTCCCACCATAGTCGAAATTGGAAAACCTCCAAATTGTTTAGTACCATGGTGGCCACTAGAGCTTGTTCTAATATTTCCTTATGTGCTAGTGAAATCTTGGGAAACTCTAATATGGATATTTGAGTGGGTATTTTCTACAACTAATCAATGATGTTATATTGAGTTGCAGGGATAGTTGTAGTTGCTTTGGACATGGAAGGGGTAGCTCCTTTCAATGTTACCTTGGCCTATACTCTTGTGATTTCATTGATCAGTGAATTTTCTTGTTTTTATTTTATTTTAATGACATTGATTCGATTGTCATTTTCCACAATGTTGGTGATCAGATTTATTGGCACAAGGTCATTGATTTGATGTGAGGCAGTGTTGATATCATGGTGATGATTTTCAGCTGTAGCAATGTTTCTTTGGATCCTAATTACAAGGTCTTTGGTTTCATGTTCAACCAACTCAACACAATGAATGGTAGAATCATAAACATAGTTTACATTTTTTCCCTTGGTATTTGAAGAAGAAGATTCCTCTTTTTCATAGTTGGGTAGAGGTTTCTTGAACGCTCTTGTTTGTTTGGAGTCCTAAAAATATCATCTTGTTGTTAATAAAGTCTTGTATCAAGTGTTTCAATTGCATGTAGTAATTGGTTTTATACCCTTTGTTTTGATGAAAATCATAGAAATGTGCATCATTCCACCATGGAGGCTTAGCTTGTGGCTCCCAATTACTTGCCTCTGGTAATGTTATGACTTTAGCTTCAAGAAGTTCCTTTAATGTTCATTTTGATGATTGTCCCAAAGGTGTGAACCTTCTTTGATTTTAGGACATTTGATATGATGGTGTTCTAGATCCAGCATTACCTTGATTGTTGTTTTGGTTGACATTTTGGTTGTTCGATGAATTGTTGTTCTGATTAGTTCTGGTTACAGTTGTTGTTAAGTTGAATACAGGTTTTGCATTTTGGGTTTCAACTGCACCATCATTGTTACCTACATTCTTGTTTCCTTTCCAAAACTTTGGTTTGTCACCATTGTTGTAATTTTTAGAGGAGCTTGATGCATTGTTTTCATTGTAAAGTTTTATGACTCCTCTTTTGACCAAAGCTTCTTCAATTTTAGTCCCATTTTCAATCAATTTTTTGAAGGTAGGTGGATATTGCAATTCCAATTTGTATCTCATCTCATCATTTAGGTTATCAATAAAGATTTCCATCTTTTCTTTTTCAGGTATGGGATGAGAATACCTTGCAAATAACCTTCTCCATTTTTTGTAGAAAAGTGAGGAACGATTCACCCTTTTTTCTGTTTCAAGTTGCAAAGGTCTTTCATTGTTATATCATGTTGGATGTTATAATACTATTAGGTGATGAACTTGTTAACCAATTCTTCAAAGGTTCTAATTGGTGATGCAAGTTTGGAAAACCATTTGAAGCATTGTCCACCTAGACTTCATGGGAACAATCTCATTAAATAAGTTTCTTCATTAGAAAATTCAAGACTCATAGTTATAAATTCCTTCACATGATATATTGGATCGGTTTTACCATTGTATTTGTCATACTTTGGTAATTTTCAATGTTTTAGAAAATGAATTATGTGGATATCTTAATCAAAATGATATGGGAAAATGTCATGGATTAGTTATCATTTTGATGTTCCCCTTTGCATGTCAAGAATTTGTTGTTGAATGTTTTTCATTTGACAAGTTAGGGCAATGACTTGTTCTAGATCATTTTCAAGATTTTTGGGAGGTGCTTTCAATTGATTAACATCAAAATCATCAGGAAATTTAACACCTTGTTTATCCAACATTATGAGGTATTTTCCCCCATTTCTTTTGAAAATATTTTCTAAGCACTTGTGGAAATTCAGATCTTGTTCAGCATTTTGGATGTCTTCCTTAATTATTTCTTCCCCTTCATTATTGTGGATTCCATGGAAAGGATTCTCTTCAGCTTTAGCCATGGTGTTTTGAGTTTCACTATTTTGAGTTTTGATGTTTTGAGTTTTGATTTTTAGAGTTTCAATTCTTTGAGTTCCAATGTTTTGTGTTTTGATGTTTTGTGTTTCAAGTTCCTTTTCCTTAAGTTTCTGCTTTTGTAACCTTGTTTGAATGGGCATACAAGTGTTATAATTTGACTAAACTTTTATCTTTGTTTGGAAGAGTGCCAAGGATTACAACTAATTCAAATAACAACTAATTCAAATGGAATGACAAATTATATTTATGAGACTAAGTTTGATTTGATTATACCACTTTATTTTGTGATGAGAGGATGATAAATCCTGATGATGAAACTAGGCTTAACAATCAAGGATATAATAATTTTGATGATTTAGGCACTTTGAGATGTTAGATCTTGGTTTATATTGGAGAATTCCACTTGTAGAGGTTAGTTTTTGACAAGTTTAGACTCTATTGTACCTAAGGAATGATTTTGGATTGAAAAAGATTTTGAATTTTGGTTTAAACTGTGAAACAAGGGATAAATTCAACTCTTGGGTTTTGCATTTAATGGATGTGCTAAAATAGAGCCTAGATGCACTAAAATATTGCATGGTTACACTACAATAGACAACGAATGAATTGGAAGATTGCAAAGATGTGCTAAAATATTTCCTATATGCATTGGAATGGAGGATGAATGTGCTAAAATATGAAATGTATGCACTATAACAGAGGGTAAATGCACTGAAATATGATGTCTATGCGCTAAAATATGACTCAGATGCACTAGAAAAAGTAGTGGATGTGTTGGAACAAATGTTGACTGCACTAAAATATGGAAACAATGCACTATAACAGAGAATGAATGTGCTAATCTAGAAAAATTAAGGTGTTTTTGTGACATTATTTGGTTGTTTGGCTTTGAATTTGTGAATCTGAGTGTTTCCAAGGATATAATATTTTGACCAATGAATTTTGTTTGGTTTCCAACTTGTGGATGATGGGAATTGAGTACTCAAATGGATGATTTTTGAATCAAGGTTTTCACTTCACATGTGTGATTTTTTGTTTGAAATTTGTTTAAAAACACATTGGCAAAACACATCAAACATGTACAACTTAAGGCTGTGTAGGACAATATTTACTGGATTCTCACTTAGAATTTACTCCAACTGTGCCTAATTTTAGCGAATGATTAGAAGCTTGACCCCACTAGCTTCCCTCCATGACACTCACTTCTATGGGGCAGCAAGACTTCAATACCCATGAATCTCCCATGGCATACTTCTCATCTCTACTAAAAGCTACAAAAATGTGGGACAACTTCAAAGGTTAGACCTTTTGCGCCAGTAAATAGAATAAGGATTTTGGCTTGCTATAACAAAGGGTTCTAGTATAGGAATTTCATTCATGGGGGGTCATCCATTTAGAAAGAGACCATTGTTGGCTTTCTTGTTGGAACAATCCTCATGATACTTCAAATTTCCTCAAGTACCCACATTTATATCTTGGTTGAAAGTTGCTTGGCTTTAGCATGTTACTGGTTGGCTTGTTCCCTTGGGTGATTATTTTTTCCCACAAGGAAGGACCTGTATGGATAAAAATAAATAAAAACAAATCAGTTTGGCTTTTTGGTCACCTAGTTAAGAGGAGAGCATATGCCTACCATTCTTCAAGCACAAAAAACGGTGTTTTTTAACCTTTTAATTAAGCTAGATGCTTATCTTAATCAAAAGAAAGCATTAAACAAGTCCATCCCCTGCATAAATCATCAATAGTTTGATAAGAATATCTTTGACAAGCGTATTTAGTACCTGCAAGCAGAAAACACCAATTAGTTCTTGGATTTTTAATATTTTGTAGATTTAAATAGATGCACCAAAATAGTCATCCAATGCACTAAAATATCATCCCAATGCGCTAAAACAAATACTTTATCCACAAATAACTCATGTATGCGCTACAAAAATTAACGAATGTGCTAAAAGAACTAATGGATGTGCTAAAGTATTGACTGAAAGCATTGAAAGACTCCTTGTATGTGCTAAATAGTTGACATATGCACTGGAAGAAATATCAGATGCATTGTAACTAACCCTGAATGCACTGAAAGATTTGTCATATGCACAAAAAAAAAGTTGATTGTGCTGAAAGCTTTTTCAAATTTTCTAAAAGAACTCATGGTCGTGCTAAAACATCACGTCCAACCTGTTCACAAATTTTTTTCCAGAATATTGTTAAAAATGGGGTTGAGCCCCACGATGGGTGTCAATTTATGTGTGTGTGAAATTTGGGAGAGTTAGTAAATCAACACAAACATCAATGAGACATATTATATTAAAGATTTAAATCAAAGAACTAATATATTTGCAAATAAACCAAATCTCTAAAAACATTCCATTGTTCTCTATTCTCAAGGATTTATTAAATCATATTGGCTCTCAAATTTTATGTGTGCACTATGATTCTTAAAATGACAACTTGAGAAATGAAATGCTAAAATGCAAGAAATATAAGTTCCTACATGAAACTATATGATAAAAGTCAAGATACTATGATAATGGTGATATTGACAAATGGATAATGATGCTGCATAAAAAGGCTAAAATGATTATGTATATGCTCAAATTTTAACTATTGATATGATAAACTAAAATGAATTTACAAACTAAGACATGATTCTAAGTTAGAATAATAAAGAAAATGTAACAATTCTAAATGCTAAATTCTCTAACTATGAACGCTCCAATGCTCCAAAGCTATTCCAACATAATAATTTTGCTAAAATATGTGATTGATAATGTTGTAGCAACACGTATTTATAGGATTTTCAAAGAATCTTATGATGTGGTGGTGATCAATGGTCTAGATTCAAACATGAGGGATGAATGGTGGAGATGGAAGAATCTTGGAGAATGTCCCCTTGACCAAGGGCAACATGCCAAATGGATGAAGGAATAAAATGTGTGAGGAATAAGCCATGTGCTAAAAGTTTGTTGAAGATAATTGGTTGAAAATAATGTAATTAAATATTAGTCATATTTAATTACATGTGACATTTGATGACATCACCGAAAAGTGTTGTAGACATGTGACTAATTTTGAATTTGAAATTATTCAAACTTAGTGAGAAGATATTTAATAAATAAAAACAAACTATAGTGATTTTTTTATTTAATTAAATTTAGAAGAATGTGGTTTAGAATGAAGAATTTAGAAAAGTGTGAACTATATAAATAAATTAAAATTTTATTTATAAGTAATTGAAATAAAGGATTTCATTAATTAAATAGTTACTATTTAATTAATTAGTTGTCTTGATCAATTTCAAGTGCATACATGCCCAGAATGGCAAATGGGTCCTAGTAGGCTAAATTTTCAGCATTAGGAGCATTCCAAAAATTATTTCTAGTTTCCATCAAGATCTCAAGTGCACCCTTTAAGTTTCATATAATTTTGTTATAGTTTTCTTTCATTTCTAGGTGTTTTTGCATATCACAATGTGTTTTCCAACAAGTTGCATTTCAATAGTTTGCACTTAATGATCAATAGATTTTATTAGTTATTTTCATTTATTTTATCTTATTTAGACACATTTCATTCACATTTCCATTATACTTACATTAGTTTGAGTGAACCAGCCTAGATTTTGTGTGGGATCTATCTCTTTCCTTTAGGTCAAAAACCCTAATTGAGCAAGAGAGTCATAGCATCCTAAACCACAAAAATCTATGGCTCATTTTGGTGAACCTGATTTTTGAATACTTTCTTGTCTAATTTGGATTCCATCATCATCCTAGAATTAGCTTGCATTGCATTTTGCATTAGTTAAGGTACATTATAGGGTTTCAAATTTTGCATTCATGAAAAGTGCATTTAGGTTGCATTTTTGTCATCTAAAATCATTATTTTTTTCTAAAATTTTGTATTTTCATCTTAGGTTTTCATATTACAACATAGAAATAATCAAAACCAATCCAAAAACTCTAATTTTTTTGAAAAAAATCCCCACTAGGACCCATTCGCCACCTTGGGTAGATAAGTCCCTTTTCACCCCTGAACTACCTTTTACAAAGCTGAAAAACCCTATTTTTAAGCTTTTGTTTGGTTCCATTATCTATTTGTATCATTTGGTTGAGTTTTTATAACATGCATTTCATTAGATCTAACTTAAAATAGCTCATTTCATGCATTTCTCAATTTCACATTTCATTTTTTAGGTTGTTGCATAATGAATCAAAAAAATTCCTTATTTCACATCTAAAAAAATTGCATTTAAACTTTAAGTGAACGCACATTAAACTTTAAGTGAACGCACATTAAACTTTATTTACTTTCTCATGTTATTATGTGTTCTCTTCAAGCATTCCATGTTTCTAGAATATCAAGTGGCTTGTATGATTCCATTTTTCATGAACATAATCTATGACAACAAAGTAAAACATTTGTTACACATGTTTCATACCCTCCTAGTACCTATTATATTTGCAAGAATATTATAACCCAAGAGGATGCAAGTGTAGATAATCATAACACTCATACTTGTTCTTCTCCCAATACCTCTCCTATTAGTGAAAAAAGTATTTTGGTGAAAGGAGATACAAGCATTGAGAGTCTTGATTGTCCCTCTCCTCTTCAACCTTTCAAAGACATTAGAAAACAAGAGGATAAAATCATAGACACCTTTCTAAATATCACCTTACCTAGTCTCCATAACCATAAAAATCAAACTTGTTCATCTCCTAATATCCCTCCTCAATGTAAAGAGGATAGGTTGGTGTTAGAAGGCATCCCTATTGAGAATCATGAAACCCTTGATCCTCCCTTCTCTAATGCTCCTACCATCTGGGATAACCTATTTGCAAACCATAGTGGTCCTTCTCTTGATGCCTCCCCCATTTGTGATAAAGCTACTTTACAAACTTTCACCTTGAATGAACATATTACAAGCTCTCCTATTAGGGCAATCAAATAGATTCTTCCCCTCATTTCCCCACTATCAATACACACGCACTTTCAACCATTGATCATTCCCCTACTTACGATGCAATCATTTTAGAAGAACCAATTCATGAACATCAAGAACATTTGATTTGTAGTTCTTCTAAAAACTCTCCTAGGGAGAATATCATGGTGCTAGAAAAAGGTAACAATAATAATATGCCTTCCTTCAATAAACAGGTGATTCTTGATTGCCCTTTATTAGAGATACATCAACCCAAGACCACTACAGTTATGAATGCACAAGTCTCCATTAGATCCCCCTTGATCCATGGACCTCATACATACCCTGTGGGACACCCTAAAAACCCTCTAATTCTCTACCCACCTTCACACAAACAACAAACTCAAAATCAACTTGAACTTGTCCTTTACCCTCCTAAGACTAATGTTTGACAACAACTAAGTCACAATACCATTGCTCATATGTATAACACTCACAACAATCCACAACCACCACAACCAACCCCGACACCTTTTCCTAATCCTATCCTACCTAACCCTTTCTTGTCAAGTCGAAGGAGTATGATCTTGTTGAGAAACTTAAGAATGCTCCTGCTAAAATATCATTGTGGGACCTTATTCAATCCTCCCCTCACTATCACAACATGATCCAAACAACCTTACAATAATTTCCTATCTCTTGTAATGCGCAACAAAATGAAATAACATCCATCATTCACAAAATAAAAAATGACATTATTTTCCACCAAAGTGAATTCCCCTCTTTGGACATGTGCAAAACCAAAATAATCCTTTCATGATCATAGCACAATACAAACAAGAAGGGATAAAGAGAACTCTTGTAGATATTGGTTCTACCCTTAATGTGTGTAGTGTGATCCTTCTAGATAGGCTTGGAATTGATCAATTCAACATTCAACCTAATTCTTTATCTATTAAGGGATTTGACAATTTCAAAAAGAAACCACTTGAGGTAAGGGTATGTGTAGGATCATGATGGGCCAAAAAGTGGCAATATGATGGGTATGTGGCTAACAAATTTTTTTTTAACCCAAAATTGATGAAATGAAAAGGGTTTTTAAAGGAGATTCTCAAATTTCCAAGAATATAAATTATTCTTTACTTTGAATTTAATAAGTAATTATTATTCATTTTCTATTCGAATTGCGAATAAAGTCCTATTTGATAGGATGATTGAAAAACATCTATAGCTTTCAAACAGTATCACATTTTTTGAATCCAAAACATGCATCACATTCTATGCTTTGTATACTATAGGATTAAAAAAAAGAAAATTTGAATTTCATGAAGTTTGGACCAAGTTAAGGTGGTTAGACATAGGATTTTTTATATTTTTTAAAAGTTGTAATAAAAAATTCATAATAAATTATTTACTTGGAAACAAATTACAAAAAAATATGCATCACATCGGGACATGAGTCCTCTACTTGTATCTAAAATATTATCATTTTATTATGGTTAGGGGTTTCACAGACACCTACTTATTTTTTCCTTGAAATTTAAGTACTAATGATTGAAATTTTAAATTTTCACCAAATAGATTTAAAAACCTAGTAGTTTAGAAACTACATTCAATTTTCTACAGATTCTATTCTTACATATTTTTGAAATAATATAGATAACTTATTCAAACTTTTACATCAAGTTGTCTAACTTCAAACTTTTACATCAAGTTGTCTAACTCTGATTTTTCTAAATGTTTTGCCACTTAAGGATCTATTTTTTCCATGATGATACTGCACATACCCGTAATCATTATACTTCTTATAGTTGGAGTGGCCACATTGAATACACCAATCCATGTTATTCCTTATAAAATTTCATGTAATCTTATCTTAGGCAGACTGTGGATTCATGCAATGAATGGGGTGCCCCCTCGACTCTTCATTGTAAAATGAAATACATCTACAACAACATAGTCCACACACTTGGCATTGATCTTGAACCTAATAGTGTCTTACAACTTAAGAAAAAAAAATCAAATTCCTTAAACACATCAACATCAACTACACCAAGGGAACCCATCCAATAGATCAACAAAGAACAACATATTGAACAAGTCACACAGCTATTAGAAGATGATTGGGGTTCCTTGGATTTTGAACATGAATTCATGGGAGAGTACAAGATCATACACAAATATTCAAATAGGGGAAACAAAAAAGCAGACGACCCTTCGAAAGCATCCACCTCAACCACTTTTTACAACAAAACAAACTACATGGCCACCTTTGATGATGCTTATCACCAACCACCAACCGATCAAAAAACAATGAAAAATATTTATGGAAAATGGTATGAGCTTATGAAACGACTTGGTTATAGTGTAAAAGGATGTGGTGCTAATGAACAAGGTATCTGCAACCCTATAGACCCTATCACACAACAAACCACTCATGGTCTTGGTTATTTCCCTTTGATAGAAATTTCCAAGCCTTCAATCAATGCCAACACTCTCACATCACATTCTTCTAATTCAACCTTAATTGTAAAGCATCCAAAACTAATAGACACTAGTGGTCTTGATTGTTCTTCTTCTCAAAACATGAAAAAATAAAAGAAATCTTCACTTAATTTCAATATCATTTCACAAAACACTAATGAATTGAATTCATTATATTTTACACCCTCCTGTAAAGGAGATCCCAAAATCTTGCAATCTAAACAATCTTGTGTTGATATGACATCTTGTACATCTAAGCAAGAGATATCTTTATCACAAACTACAAGACCACCTTCTACCATTGATCAAGAGGGTATCTTGTCCATACTTCTCCAAGATCACTTGATCATGTCCTTCTTCCATGAACTCACAAGAAATTATATTACAAGACTTCATTTTGTTCCTATCATAGAGTTCATGGTCATTATACTAATGGGTGTAATGTTTTGAGTCATAAAATCCAACATCTTCAAGAGTTTGGTATTCTTCCTTACGTGGGGGAACCTAATTCCTCTAATTGATATTGATTTTCACTCTAGCATGCATTTCATCAATCATTTCGGCTCACCCTTGTCCTACACTTAGTGTGGGAAAGGGGTCTGGTTAGCATTGTCCTCATATGTCACTTGGCATTGCTTCTTTTGGCTAGCTATTAACCTTTCATGAACATATACGAGAAAGCTTGGGATGTGGACATCATACCTTAAGTTGGCTCGCATGTGACATACTTTCTTTTTTCATGACAACTTATCAAAAAAATATGGCTTGGCATAGGTCTTTCCATGTAAGCTCTCATGTCTTCTTCTTCTACCTTAAAGAAATTTCTCAAAGTACTGGTGTTCACAACCACTTTAAATTGGGGGCATACATCACCACTCACATTTCATTGTGTGATTTCTTTCTTCTTGTGATGTGTCCTTTTCTTGATGGAGTCATTGGGCTTGATTCCCTCCAGGAGTGTGATACTTCTTTGAGACATCCTCTCTTGGAGATGTTAAGAAAAATTTCCCCTAAGATGAGACCTTGCACGAACTAAGAAAAATCCCTTTGAACATTCCTTGTACTATTTTTCATTGACAATGTTTATAAGTGTCAAGCATACGAAGTTTTGCTTACCTTATAGAGCTCAAAAATAATTTTCATTTATGGCACCTTATTAAACTTATCAGGAGGTATAACTTTGGTATGGTTGAGCGGGAAGCCCATTCTAAGGAATGACTTTCCCCATAGCTACCTTGTGGATTTCTCATCCTGTTGACAACTAGAAGTTTCATGGCCCCAGAGTGAGTATACTTAGGACTTCTCACCGAGAAAACAAGCAAGAGTTTCATCACCTCTTGGAGTGAGTATACATTTTTGGACAAACAACCTAGATCTAATCCACAACATGTTGGACAAATAGTTGAAGTTTGATCCACCTTTTCATTTTCATCTTTCTCTTCTTCCTAGTTCTTACCATTGCATGATTGTGTATCTTGTTTTACTGCATGTCATTCACCTTGTGTGTGTCCTTTTGCGATCAATATTATCTTGACTCAGGATCTTAGATCCTGGGGGCTTGACCACCTTCTCGATCATTGTTATCCTAGACCATCTTCCTTAGTAGATTGGATCTCTCTTGAATGTCTACTTTAGTGTGATTTTGAATCAAGTTCATCCTCTCACTAAAGTGGGGGCTAAGTGTACCATAGAAAAAAGGAAAATTGCTTGATTTGGGGAATAATTGATGATAAAAATGACTTAATGAGGCCTTAATTTAGTGTTGTGAGGTGTTTTACACATCCAAACTAGGTCTTGGACCCTTGCAAACTAAATAAAATGCATTTATTGATGTCTTGTAAAGGTGTTGTAAAGTGTTGTAAAAGAATTTCACGCTTTTCTAGACTTAATAAACCCATCTTCCCTTAATTCAACATTATAAAATGTATTTAATAGCATTATTACACTAATCTAGAAGGCTTGTAAATTGAATTTGACTTTAATCTAGTGTTGTAATGTGTTTTACACATTCACATTGGATGTTGTGTCTTTCTAGACTATATGGACCTTATTTTAATGATGTAAAGTGTATTTGATCACACTTTCACATTAAAATTTGTTTCCTTGGCCCTATCCACCCTTTAGATCATCACTAATAGGCCCCTATTGTCCCATATTGTGCATCCTGAGGCATAAATTGATCGAATAACTAACTAAAAAAATCTAGAAACCTAGTTTTCTTATCTCCCAACCTTCCAGCTAGCAAAATGGCCCCTGTGGGACCCATTCACCCTTGATGGTGAATCAATCCCATCCAGGTGGTACCCATTTTCCCTTGATGGTGAATGAGTCCCATTTGAGCCTTTTTTAGGGTTTAAGCAGGAAAAGTTGGATTTTAAGTCTTATTTTCTTCCATGTCAGCCTTAGGGATCTAATTAATGGGAAAATAAGATGGATTTCCTATAAATACAACCTTCTAATCCCTAATTCATAATATCTTAACTCATTCACAACTCATTCATCATTTTTCTTCCACTTCAAGTCAAGCAAGTTAGGGTTTTTACATTCTAAGACATCAAGAAAGCTTCACAAGACATTCAAGGAGTTGAATCTTCATATTTTGTTGTAGACAATCAAGATCAATCATCGTGGAATGGTATTAATACCTTCAATTAATTTTCATTCTTTATTTTATTTAATTAACTAAAAGGGGTTTGACCAAGGAAAACCCCAATGCCCTAACATCCAACATTTCTCCTTCTCTTCTTGTGTGTTTGTAGATTTAGGAATCTTGGAAGCTTGGAAATCATTGAAGATCAAGTTACAAAGTTTTTGAAGACATCTCCTTGTTGAATAAGGAAAAATATCAACAAAAATTCATTTTCAGGTTTGGAAATTAGACTTTTGGAGGCGGACACCTGTAAGGAACCGAAGAGCAGATTGAGGGCTTCAATTTCCACTTTTGTATTTTTAGAAATTCAAAAGTGGATTAATTCACCATGAATGTGAATGCATCCCACTGTCAAGCCTGAACAGGGTTCCCTATAGTTTTGGATACCCATTTGTTTGAAACGGGCTCTAGAACAGTTTCCCAGATTTGGGACTAATTTTGCCCAGAATGGCGAGTGAGTCCTAGGAGGCTAAATTTTTAGCATCAACAACATTCCAGAAATAATTTCCAATTTCCATCAAGATCTCAAGTGCACCCTTTCAGTTTCATCCAATTCTGGTACAATTTTCTTTCATTTCTAGATTTTTTTGCATATCACAATGTGTTTTCCAACAAGTTCCATTTCAATTGTTTTCACTTAATGATCAATAGATTTTATCAGTTATTTTTATTTATTTTATCTCATTTAGACAAATTTCCATTATACTTACATTAGTTTGATTGAACCAACCTAGATTTTGTGTGGGATCTATCTCTTTCCTTTAGGTAAAAAACCCTAATTGAGCAAGAGAGTCATAGCATCCTAAACCAAAAAAATATATGGTTCACCAACCTTGCATCATGATTATTTCTAAGCTTTTTTTCATCCATGGCTACCTTATCAAGGACCACATTCATCATTTTGACCTTTTCTTTCACCAGCCACTCTTTTTTCTTATAGTTCACTAGAGCCACACAAACATCCTACCACTCTTTTAGTCTTTTATTTAGGTCCTTAACCTCTGAAAAAATATATTTGGCAAGAGAAAGGAGGTTTCTAGTGCCATCCTCCACCACTCTACAAAAGAGATCCATATCGATCTCATCCTAATTCATAGGAGCAATAGTAGGAAGAGTGGTATTCTCATGGAGGTCCTTCTGATCCCAACCTTTTCCATCCAAATCCTCCTCAATAAGAGAGTCCTCCAAATCAATAAACTCAACTTTTACCCAATGATTCTTATCAATTTTGGCCATCTTCACCAACATTTCAAGGAGCCCTTTCTTATCATCAACCTATTTGGCCTTCTCATCACCCTTGCAAACAGGGGACTCCAAATCACCATGCTTGAGAGGAGCCTCCCCATCATTCACAAAACCCTCACCCTCCAAGGTATTTTCCACCAAATCCTGCTCTTACATTCTCCTAAAACCCCTTGACAAAAGGAACAGGGGATTCCTCCACAACTTTCATCCCATCCTCCCCCAAAATAATACCATGCTTCTCCTTCTGAGAGACCCTTTTCTTCCCCTTCAAGCTCTTAATACTAGAAGGAGCATCAACCTCAACCTCACTCATTTCAATGTTAGTCTCGTAACCCTTTGAATGGTAACTTAACTTTTGTTTCTACAACTAGGTGTGAATATATGAGTATAGTTTTGTACTTGTCAAAGTCTTCAAATGTAGGTATTTCATTATTTATAATCATATATTTTTACAACCAAGAACTCTATAAATAAAAAACTCATAATATAGGATATGTGATCCTATCATCATTTGTCATAGCTTTTGTTAGTGTTTTTCCCTATACACACTATACCAATCAATTGTGTGATCTCTCTTCATTCCCATGTAGTACAATAGTTGTATAAATATTTCTTGGTTCTACAAGTTCTTAAGATGTTCATATTCAAATGATATTTCTATATTATTGAGTAAATATGAATGATCTTGAGATAAAGGGGCTAGATATTTTGGAATCGATGTATCTATGCACTTACTTGGATCACAATGATATCAATCATATTTAGTATAAATATGACCAGAATAAGATAATTTTAATTTCCAAATAGTCCACATATTGGAATTTTAGATTTAAAATGAATGCATATTTGAGGATTCATTTATTCTATAACAATCCTTGATATCTCCCCTACTATCCCCTCATCAACCAATCAAAAGACAATGCACATTTCTAAATTAAGTGTCACTCTTTGTGACAATGCATCTAGTTACACCATTTAATAATATAATTTGTATCACTAAATTTAGTACCACCTCTAATCTTTAGTCATTCTTTAACTAGATATCTCTTCACACATACATTTGCTCCATCAGACTCTCTTTTTTGTGCTTAGCTTCAAAAGCATCCAAATATGAGGTATATCCTTCTTGGCGTTTATTATGTTCAACCAATAGAATATACAAGCATTCTTGAATTTATTGGTAAAACTATCTAACCAAATGAGATGTTGAACCATTCTAATATTTTACCTATAATAACTCAAAAAATTGTTAAAAACAATAATGCACATACTCTGATAAATGATATTGATCATCAATCATGTAAAAATGGTACTCCATGACTATCTTCATATTCAAGATTTTGTACTATCAAGGGTGTGTCTATATGTGACGTGAATAAAAAGATATTCAAATATAATTATAATACTATGGATTAGACTTTGTTTTATGGTTGAAACGTGTAGTTTTCTAGGAAATTGGCTACAAAGAAAATAGTTCCAATCAAAAAAAATTCCTTACACATCCTTAAGTATTGATCTAACTATCAATATCTATGGCTATGTCTTGCATACTTTTAAAAAATATTTTTTCTTGAAATTAGAAATAAAATTAGCAACACTTACTTCTCTTGTAACCAACTCACATCTACAACCTTCACCTCCACCCTTCAGATTGTGTTTCACTATCTCATATCTCTTTTTCTCAACTATTTTTTTTCCAAAATCATGCTTTCTCCCATGAATACATAATATAGACTTTGATAACCTACTACATTGTAAACACTTTTTATTTAAAGAATCACTATTATAAAAAATTCAACTATCATCTCTAACATGTAAATTTAAATCTATTAAGTCCTTGGATGACTTTGATAGTTAAACTTCACCACTCCTATAATATATCATAAATATGCAAAGTAGAACAAATATTACATAATAGCTCATGATACATAGAAAACTCCACATGGCATTTGCAACATGTATTATGATTTTTAATAGGTACACAATAAGAGGGATTACAATATTTAAATTCCCTTTGTGATATTTTCAAACTTTGATGTGTTTCAAAAAATCATTTGTACAATGTTGTTTGGCTACGTTCCAAGTATTTTTAATGATGTGATTTGTAGTCTTGATCACTAATTCTTAATTTTGAAACATCTTTTACATTGGGTGATACTCTAGAGTTAGAGTTCCAAAATATTTCAATTTCATCTTGTGTGCTATTAATTAGCTTCTTATCAACCCATCGAACCCAACTACTAAAATCTCAAGTATCATTTTCAAGAGGACTATCTAGTCTTGATCTTATTTCTAGTGCTTTTGACATTGTTTTTATAATTTAGGCTTAATTCAAGACAAGTTTAATTTATTTATTGAGTCTTTCATTCTTTTCTTAATATTGAAGTTTTTTTTATTATCTAAGATCAGTTCTTTTATCTTTCTCATGACTATTCTTTCCAATATAATTGAGTGCATTAAAAATAGTTTAAATAAAAAAATATTTTCATTAGATATTTTCTTTATCCAAATATTTAATTATTTTGGTAAAGGTCTCATTTTGTACATTTTTACTAATTAGAAAAAATTACATTGTTTAGTTAATGTTTTATTAATAGAGTTTTCATTAAAAAAAAATTGAAGCCCACAATCAAATGGTTTGTTATGACCTCTTGTCTTTAAGATTTTCTATTATGTTCTCATAAATTTCAAGTAACCATTTTAGGTTTTTTGGGTGTTTTACAATTTTATTGAGCTCACTAGAAAATGGCGAGTGTGGGATTTTATTTTCTTCTTCCCAAAGGTCCTCTCTTCATATGTAATTTAGAAATACATTATGTGTTATCAATTACATCAATGTTATGAACGATTGGGTTATGGAGTGCAATTTCCATATCATGGGATTCATATCCACATTCCTCAATACTATGTCTAATTTTATCTTCTTATATTTCTATGATATTACTCATATCAATAGGTGTTTCATAAAATTTTACAACATTTTAACAAGTTTTATGTTCAACATTTTTATTTTCAATATCATATATTCAATTATATTTTTTAAAACATTTCATTATATTCAACATTAAAAACTTCAATTTCAATGTCATTTAAGGGTAAAGAATAAACTTCACCTTCAAAAGTATTCACTATACCATTTCTTCCAATCATTTTCCTTACTCTATCTTTTTCTCTAATTGTTTCCATTTTCTCCACTTGAAGTTTCCTCTTCTATTTGACTTTATAATGACTATTGATACCCATTATCCAAACAAAAAATCATTATCCTAATAATTTATATAATCAAATTTTATGTTAAAGAGTGTACAAAAGAATAATTTCATATGTAATATGCAAAAATCAAAGCTTCTTGAGAGAAGATCATTTGTGGGGATCATTTCCAAGCCCGAAAAAAGATTTGGTGTATTATTCAATACAAGAAAAGTGGATATCTATTCCATTTTTTAATGCATCAAATCAACAAAAATACTTGTAGGATACAAATATATATTATTTTGAAAACAAATATCTATTAATAATGGACATTTTTTAGTAAGGGATACCTATTTTTTATACATAAATATTTTCCTTCATTTTTCCTTGAGAATGCATTGGATTTAATCTTAGGAGTTTCAAACCTAAGACGTCAACTAGTCCAATGTGTTTAGAGGTTTCATCCTCTTCTCATGATTCACCCTTCATGCTAATAAGTTTTTTCAATTTGAAATTGATGGAATGAAAAGGTTTAATTCAAGAAATTGTGAGCATTCTAAAAATATAAGATATGTTTGATTATGAATTTAATAGGTAATTATTATTTATTTTTTGCATGTACTATGTCTAAAGTTTTGATTGAAGAACATCCATAACTTTAAAATTGTTTCACCTTTTTCAAATATGAATGATGTGCCACACTCTATGCTTCACTAGCTATAGGTTTCAAAAATTGAATTTCATAGTGTTTTGACCAAGTTAGGCTGGCCATAAAATTAATTTTTAATATTTTTGAAAATTCCTAGTCAGAATTGCATAACTAATTGTAGAAACCTAAAATATGACCTTACCTAATCACACAAAATATTAGCATATTCTAAGCCTATAATTAAATAATATTTACTATTTATTTAAATATTCCAATAATTTTCCCATCTTTATCCTAATCCTTTAATTAAATTTAAATATTTATTATTTATTTAATTATTATGTGTTTTTCATCCCATTATTTAAATAATTATTTTATTCATTTAATCAATTCTACCTTATCCTCGATCCTTGTTGATTTAATTCTAGCTCTTTATCTTATTTACATAGATCATAATATATATTTTTATCATGTGACAAGTTTCTCCTTCACATGTCTAACTAACTTCTTGTCTAAATTCATTAAACCTAGAAGCCTCCCCAAAATTCAAACTAAATTTTTATCTTATCCATTCATATCATATAAACCTTTTAATCCTAGTCATTCCATTATGATTTTTATCCTTATCACAATTCTAAACCTAAATCCAATCCCTCATGTGTCACTTGTCAAATGACTACATCTTTCATCAAAACCCTAATCCTTCTTCAATCTTAGCCATCCATCATCAATCATTCCTAGAAATTGATTTTCCTCTTCAATACTATATCTAGAGGCTCTTATCCTTCATTTCTAGCTCTTACAATATATGTAATCTACTGTCATACCTACATGATACTATTTTTATCTATCATTATCAAATCATATCAACAAATATCAAATTGTATCAAGGTTATGTTAGGGTATGTGCAGGATCATGATGGGCCAAAAAGTGGCAATATGATGGGTATGTGGCTGACGAATTTCTTTTTACCCAAATTTGATGAAACGAAAAGGGTTTTTAAAGGAGATTCTCATATTTCCACCAATATAAATTATGCTTTAATTTGAATTTAATAAGTAATTATTATTCATTTTCTATTTGAATTACAACTAAAGTCCTAATTGATAGGTTGATTGAAAAACAACTATAGCTTTCAAATAGTATCACATTTTTTGAATCCAAAACATGAGTCACATTCTATGATTCACATAATTTAGGATTAAAAAAATAAAAAATGAATTTCATGAAGTTTTAACCAAGTTAAGGTGGTTGGACATACGATTTTTTATATTTTTCAAAAGTTGTAATAAAGAATTCATAATTAATAATTTACTTGGAAAAAATTACAAAAACATATGCATCACATCAACATGAGTCCTCTACTTATATCTAAAATATTATAAAAAAATATTATCATTTTATTTTGGTTAGGGTGGTTAGACAAACACCTACTTCTTATTTTTCTTGAAATTTAAGTACTACTGCATTGAAATTTCAAATTTTCACCAAATATATATATAATTTTTTAAACAAACCTAGTAGTTTAGAAACTACATTCAATTTGCTACATATTCTATTCTTACATATTTTGAAAAAATATAGATAACTTATTCAAATTTTTACATCAAGTTTCCTAACTCTGATTTTTCTAAATTTTTTGCCACTTGAGGGCCTATTTTTTCCATGATGATCTTGCACATACCCGTTAGAGCATTGACCAATCCACATATTATCAACATCAAAGAGAAAATCAAATAGAATAAGGGTGCACTCCATTTTCACTTGTCAAGGAGTGAAGAAAATAGGTGAAGGTATTGTGCTTTGTATTTCTTTATTTTCCTTTTTGTTTACCTTTAATATTTCATCATCTTTATTTTGGCATGCTTGGTGAGACCCACATCCCTTTTACCACTTTTTGGTGAATTTTTTGTGGCTTTTAATGATGTAGAAAGTATTTTAGGTCACTAACTATAAAGTGGTTCCTCTATTTCATAGAAAGGCACCTTTGTAGAGTAAATTTGTTCCTTTGTTTCATAAAAAGGTGCCTCTATTTTGTGAAGCTACGCTTTTATCATTCAAAACTACACTTTTATTTTGTTCTTTCAATTTGATCATTTTGAGCTTGGCCTAGGGTTTTGTTGACCTTTGATGCTTTATTTTGCAATATTTCATCATTATATAACTCTATTTTTTGTAGGTTATGAACCGTAAATTTTTTGCCACCCTAATCCTTTCTAGCGCTTCTAGGGTTTTTGACCTAAAAGGAGAAAAAAGGGCCACAAGATCTAGGTAGGTTCACTCAAATTATGAAATGTATGATGTTATTTGAACTAAATGGAATGATCTAAGTGTAGTTATATGAACTAATTGACTAATTATGTATGCAAAACCTAAGATTTATGCAATGTTGGAAAACACAATGTGATATGCAAACAATGAACTATCAATGAACAAATACAAAAGAAAAGAGAAAAGGGTTGAATCAGAGTGCACCTAGGTAGAGATTGGAGAATTTAGAATCTTCTAAATGTTGTCTGAAATCACAGAAAATCACCATTGGGACTCATTCACCACTAATGGTGAATCAGTCATGCTTCTAATGAAAACCATCAAGAATAGGTTTCTAAGTGTCAGGATCCAAATTTTGAAAAAATATAGATTTTCAGCCTTAACGAGCGACTCATTTGCCACTGATGGTGAATCAGTCCTCTCCCAAAAATTTGAGAAATTAGGGGACAATTTTGTAGCACCAGATCTGAGGTTGTTTGCTTGTCGAGTTGCCATAGTCAAATCTATAGAAAATGGACAGAATGTCTTCTCCAAGCTTGAAATAAAATGTAGTTGACTTCAAACACTTTTTTGACTTCTTGTCCACTTTTCAACACCTAAATGCTTGTCAAATCTACATACACGAGTCTGTAAACACACATGCAAAAGGGGGAAAATGGTTAAGGGTTAGGATATAGGGATTTGCCTTGGTCAAATCCCACTTTGGTAATCAAACCCTTAATGAAATAATGGAGAATGATAAACAAATAACATGCAAATGCTATCAACTTACTAATCCCTTGTTGAAGAAAATCTGAAGATATGTTAATGGATGCTCCAAAATGCTTGATTATAGGATGCAAAGTGCTCAAATGAAAATTGAATGCTTGAATGAGTTAGGAGATTGTAAGAGATGTAAAATGAGGAGAAAAACACTTATTTATACATTCTTGTTCCTTAGTAACCCATTGATACCTCATCACAGGCCAACATCCAGTAATTTGGAATAAACACCCAAAAGGAAATTTGAAATATTTTTAATTTGGAGCTAAGAGCAACTCATTCCCCTCCCATGAAAAATGGGTCCCACCTTGGAATTGAAAGTGGGTGTCAAGAATTAAGTCACACTTAATGTTATTTGTGGGGTTTACATTCAAAAATACACTTAATTAAGCCTTATAAGGGCATAAAGGGGTCAAATAAAGCATAAGAAAGGTGTAAATTGTGAAATTAAGCCTAGAAAAGCGTGAAATCTTGTTACAAGACTTTACAACACTTCAAAATAGGACTTGATTAGTGATGAAAGGTTATTTTTAGTTGAATTGTAATGAATAGAGCCTAGAAAAGTGTAGAATTATTTTACAACACTTCACAACACCTTCACAAGACATCATAATTTGAATTTTAAGGACCTAAATTTGCATATTCAAGCCATATTACATCAATAAATCAAATAAAAATAGACCAAGCATTGTGAACAAAGGCCTAAAAGACCATGAAAATGACAAGGGGCCATTTTTCTATGGTGCAAGTTGTGGAACCTTTGAAAAATTGTGTGCATGGGAATGATGATGTTATTCGCACGCCCTTTCAAAGAGATTCTACTCAAGGATAACCCTAAAGATCTCACTGAAAAGGAGATTAAAATATTGTAATAGGGTTGTCCTAGGAAATGAATATGATCTAATGAGGGGTTCACCACCAAGCTTAGATGTGGAAAAGACAATGCAATGCAAGATGTAAAACAAAACCCTAATTCAATGCAAGCTAACTCTAAATGACCTAGAAAGATGAAAAAATGGAGTTCAAAAAGCTATGAAGTAGAAAGTGTGCTCCTGGGAGACTGAAGAAGGAAAAATGGAGGTCTAGAATTCTATAAAATGTATTGCTAATGTTGACTAGGACTCATTTGCCAAGATGGGCGAATCAATCTTCTAGGAAAATGTGTAGATATAGGTTTCAGTCAAAAGGGTATCCTAATCTATGAAAATCTCTATTAGGCCTATATAGTGGGACTCATTTGCCACTTGTACTAAATTAGTCCACTTCTTCTTTTTCAAAAGTTTGAGACCTAATTTTGTTCCTCTCGATATGCTCTACTCTTTTTTACTAGTTTCTAGATTTGAAACTATAAATTTCCACCTATAGACCTTCTCCAAGCTTCTCCAAGGCTTGATGATAACTTCAGGGATATGACAACTTTTCTCCAACTTTTCTCCTTGACAAATATGTGACCTAGCCTTGCAAATCACACACAAGAAGAGGGAAAAATGTTCTAGGGTTAGTGAATAGTGGTTTACCTTGGTCAAACCCCTTTATGGTAATTAAACCCTAAAATGAAAGTAAATATGAATGAAAAATGATGAATGAACAAATAGGAATGTTGCAACTCACCAAACCCTAGCAATAAAGTGTTACAAATATTCTTGAAATGGTTGCAATGGATGTGGTTCTTGACTCTTGCTTGAATCATGAACTTTGTTGGAATGTGGGTTGGGGAGATTGTTTATGGTTTCTATTGTTGTCATTGGTTGCAACTAAACTCATTATCTCGATCTACAAATCAGGATTTACTTATATACCAGTAGGAAATGTAGAAGATAGTATGTTACCAGTAGAAAGCACGAAGAATAGTGTATCTGGTCCGTTAGTCAATCTATATGCTTCACCAAATCATCATTTTTTGTTGTGGATTCCCAAGAAAGTTTATTAAGCATGTATGTTACCTTATTGGTAAGTTCTATGGTGTTGCAGCAATCGGTGTATGAGTTAGAAGATTTGGTAGAATGATTTTCTATTTATTTTTTCATTGTGGCCAACTCAATGAATGTAGTGTGTCACAAATGTATTTAAGGAGTGGTTGTTTAATTGTTTCTAAGTTTCAGAATATTTTTTTGGGTCCCAACTATGTCTTATCCAACCTTTGTTGGTGCGCATTAAATATAACTTATGATTTGAGCCAACTGTTGGAGAATATTTCATGTTTTGTTGAAGTCGACTTAAGTGATTAAAATCTTTGTTAGCAAATATATATATGAGATCAGTAGTTCATTTTTGGTGTCAGGATGAAGTGGTGAGAAGGTGTGAGTGTGCGAAAAGAGTAGAGAAAATGCATGAGAGAACATCAGAATATCAGTTGAGTAAATTATGTTTGAGCAGAAGAAGATTATTGTGAATTAATGAAAAACAAGGCAGAGGGAGTTGAAGGATTAGACAGAAGTTTTAGAATCTCTTTTTGTGCTTCACTGGAATTGAATCCAAGAATTTTTAGATGCCATCTTCTCAATTAAATTTTTGTTGTAATCACAAACATTTTGTAAGGCAGTGAGCTCTAGGCAATGTGTCTAAATGAAAGTGCATTCCCTTTTGTTCATACTTTTAATACAGTATAAATTGTGGATTAATCTCCACCGTGCTTTTTCCCCTAACAGGGTTTCCATGCAAAAAAATTGGTGTTATGGTGTTTTGATCATCTTTTTTATGTCCTTACATCTTTATTTTTGTTTATGTGCTGAAAATGATTTAAGATCTGAATTGAAAGTCAAATTTGTTGAACACTGGTTCACCCCCCCTCTGAGTGTTCCTTGAGTCCAACAATTGGTATCAAGAATAGTTCCTCTATAGAATTTTAATAGCTTGAGTTGAATCTCAGAATACAATGTACTTTGGTCTTCAAAAGTAGGTTATGGTGGCACTTGATGTTCTTGATCAGTCTAAAGTAGAAGCCATGGAATTAAGAGAAAATCTTGTGGATGCTGATAAATTTATTCAATCATTGAAGGATAAAATCAATGAGTTAAGAGAAAAGAGGAAGGAACTTTGTGATCAACTGAAGCATAAATAAAATAAAAACTTGGAAGATGTTCACCTGAATCAAACCCTAAAAGAGATAATTGAAGAATGTGAAAAACTTGCTAGAAATAATGCTACTCTAAAGCTTGAGATGGAATTTGTGGCAATAAAGCTAAGGAGATTGAAGAAAGAAAGAAAAATTAGGAGAATCTAGCCCAATCCTTAAAAGAAAAATATGAAGAATGCAATAGAGTAAATAATGGATTCATTCAATTGGAGATTGAATTGCAACAATCCAGAAACAATGAACAAAAACTTGAAAGACAGATAGTTATTCAAAGATGAACTCACTACTGCAAATGAGTACAAGGAGAAGTTTAGGATTATTTATGCTAAGGTTGATGAGCTAACTAAAGGAAAAAAGGATGCAAATAATAAACGAGGTCTTGGATATGAGAAGGAAGAATGCTCCGGATCTGAACATAACAATTCTAGATAAAGAAATCATATGAACAAAGGAAGAAAGTATCTGGTAAGACAACCCAATGCTTAGAAGTTTAATGGTTACTACTTTCCTTGTAATAAATTTGGTCATATGGCTTCTCATTGTAGAATTCAAATAAATTTAAGCAGTCCACCATTTCTCGGTCAGTTTTTTAATTGCAAAAAGCTAGGTCACAAGTCTATTGAATGCAGAAGTATGTCAGTTTAAGAAATGTTAAATTCTATACTTGTGGAAGATTTGGGAATATTTCTAATCAATGCAGATCAGGAGGAAATTAGTGGAATGAGTGGTCTAGACAGAGAAATCTGGTGTGTTATAGTTTCAAAAAATTTGGCCACTTTGCAAGATTTTGCAAGAACAAAAATATGGACAAAAGAGGTCTAGTATACAGAGAAAGAATTTCGTGAAAAGATAACAAAGGAAAAGGAAAAGTGAATGTGGAAGAAATAAGAGATCAAATGAAGAAAACATGGGTAAAGAAGAGTGGATCTAATGAAGGAGATAAGCCCGTATTGGAAGCTACCTCTGGTAACCCCTCCAGTAATTCCTCCAGAAATTGATCTCAGGCCATTGGCCTAAGGGGAGTTTTTCAAGGAAGATCCTTTGCCCCCCTCTCGGTAGTTGGGACCAAAATGTAGAAAATTTTCAGTAGCTATGATTAAAGTTTGAAAATTCATCAATGATCACTTATGTAGGAACATGAGAAGTGGAAGGTCCATAGACAAATTTTTCTTTTGTTGTCTGAGAAAACAAAGTTACCACAACTCCTAAGGAAAGGTATTTAATGTAGCTACAAAGGTTAGGTTCACAAATTCATAAAATGGTATTTGGAACCCTCATTCATCACCTTACATTATAGGAGAACAAAAGGAGAGCCTTTGTAGCAGTAAAGCAAATTCGGCAGTGAATTCTTCAGGTACTTCATTTGCTTGTAGAATTTCAAAATTTTGTGCTTGGTAGAAAACCTTATTCGGTACGGAAAGTAAAATGAAGCAAATCAAAGGAACAGTGACTTTGGATGAATATAGTAGTAGGAAGATCAAGAATGTAAGAAATTTGTTGCCAACTAGTGAATTGAAGTGGCTTGAAGGTGTGAAACATAAGAATTTGAACATCTGGAATGAGTTTCCCTATTTCGTCAACACGGAAGTGGTCAAGTTTATCTTGAAAAAATTGGATGATGATATCCTTACTCTAGATAAACCCTATCAAATATAAAAAGAGGTGATTAGAAATTTAACAGGATTATGCAATATTGGGGATGTTCCAAAAAAGAAGTTGATTCAGAACAAGGAAGTTGAAACCCTAATCAGAGTGGTAGGAGATCAAAGAGCTCTATTAATTTCAACAATCAAAGATCTAATAATGAGGTACATTGCACATGGAATTTCATTATAAAATTTTCTTCAAAATAGCGATGGATCAACCTTGGCAGGCGTAGTTTACATTTTGCACAAAATGATAATGGAAGATGAAGACTTTGATCTATGTGGATTGATGAAGGATCAATTGTTGGGAAATGTGCAATTGACAAAGGATGTGAATTCCCCTTCAAGTTTGGTACCCTAGTTATATGCATTATGATGTATTTTCTGAATTGCTTGCCTCAAAATGACAATGTGGTATGGAAGGAAAATGAACCTATTTGTAAGAAAAAATTTAAACATTTCAATACTCCAGAAAATTTTGAGCAAGTTCAAGAAAATTTCTTTAGAGAATTGTTGGGAAAGTTTGGAATTGTTGGCATCTCTCTTCTGGTAAGAGCAGTTGAAGTTGGGTCCTCTTCTGATAAGATGGGGAAGAAGCAGAAAAGGGCTCTAGATTTTTTAGATGACATTCCTTCGGCACAAAAATCTTCAAGAACTGAAGAAAAAGGAAAAGAGAAAGTAATTGTGGATAAACCAAATAAAGACTCGAATGATTACACTCCAAGAGATGAACCAGAATCAGTTGAACTGGATGTGGTGATAGCAGAAGAAAGCATTGAAGGAAGTGCTTTATTCAAAACAAAGATACTGTAGATTGTTCAGGAGGCAGATGGAATGAAAAAGATTGTTGACATATGGTTAAATGGACCATCATATGAATAGGACTTCATTAATGAAACTCTTGGTAGATACTTTGTACAAAACAACATTAAACTAGAAAATTTTCAGAATGTACTTCCAGAAGAATTAATTGAATGTATCAGGGAGGCTATGACCTCTATGCCTTAGGACAAGAAAGAGGAAGTAATTCTACATCTAAAGGAGTTGTTTAGGCTATCTCTCACAAAAATGAAAAATAAAATAAATGTATTAAGGAAATGCATCGACTCAGAAAATAATGTCTACAATTATTGTCTTCGGTGGCCTCATGTGGTTGGTAAATACAAGGACAAGCTGGAGCAAATTGAGAGTGGGTTGATCAGAATTGGTCAAGATTACAATATATTTCAAAACCTGGATGGAGCAGTCAATAAAAAGATTCATGATTTGCAGACTAAGTATGCAAATGTTCACTTTTATAGAGACACTCTTATGGACACTTTCTGGAAAATGAAGGATCTAACTGAATGCATAATGGAGTGGCAAATTGAGATTCTAAAGAAAGGAGAAAAGTTGGAAGAAGCGGTTACAATTCCAGAATCCCTCATATAGATCATCAACTGGACATCAAAAAATAATAGTCTAATAATAATTATTGGGATTGCAGTAGATGCTTGGAAGAAATTTCTTTTAGAGATAAAGGATAAGTATAAAATAATTTTTTTATTTGTGCAGCAGTTGTAAATTCTCAAATTTTGATCAATTTTTGCATCAATAAAGGGTGAGAGAGTGCAGTGTAAATTTTAGCAAAGGAGAGTAAGCAGTCAATTTTTGTCATTGATTTCAAAGGGGGGGGAGAGCAATAAAAAATGTCTTGAAATTCTAAAGGGGGGCAATGTTTTGTTGTGTTTTAAAATTTTGAGTTTTGGTTCCAACACTTGATCATTTTTCACTAAGTGTTGCCATCAATTCCAAAGGGGCAGATTGTTGGAATATGGCTTGGGGAGATTGTTTATGGCTTCTAGTGTTTTCATTGATGGTAAATAAATTCATTATCTTGGTCCATAGATCAGAATCTACTTATACTAGTAGGAAATGTAGAAGACAGTGTGTTACCTGCAGAAAGCATGAAGAATAGGGTATTCGGTCAATTAGTCGATTTGTATGCTTCACCGGATCATCATTTTGTGTTGTGGATCCCTAGGAAAAAAATTTAAGCATGTATGTTTCCTTATTGGTAAATTTTGTGGTGTTGCAGCAATCGTTGTATGAGTTAGAAGATTCAATAGAATGATTTTCTATTTATTTTCTTATTGTGGCTTGCTCAATGAATGTAGCATTTTTTTTATGTATAAGGAGTAGTTGTTTAATTTTTTCTAAGTTTGAGAATATTTTTTTGGGTCCCATATATTTATTATCCAACCTTTTTGGGTGTACATTAAATATAACTTATGATTTGAGCTGACTGTTGGAGAATATTGCATACTCTGAAGTAGACTTAAGTGATTAAAATATTTGTTAGCAGATATATATATGAGATTGGTAATCCATTTTTCATGTGAGGATGAAGTGGTGAGAAGGTGTGAGTGTGTGAAAAAAGAAAATCAGATGTATGAGCGAACATCAGAAGATCAGTTGAGTAAATTATGTTTGAGCAAAAGAAGATTATTGTGAATTAAGGCATAACAGGATAGAGGGAGTTGAAGGATCAGATAGAAGGTTCATAATATGTTTTTGTGCTTCACTGGAACTGAATCTAGGCATTTGTAGATGTTATCTTCTTAGTTCAATTTTTTTTGTAATTACAAACATTTTGTAAGGCAATGAGCCTTCCTTATTTTGAGCAATGAGCTCTAGGAAGTGTGCCTGAATACAAGTGCATTCCCTTTTGTCCATACTTTTAACAGAGTATAAATTGTGGATTAATCTCCAACGTGGTTTTTCCCCTAATGGGGTTTCCATGTAAACATATTGGTGTTATGGTGTTTTGATCATTTTGTTTATGTGCTTGCATCTTTATTTCTGTTTATGTACTAAAAATGATTTAAGATCTGAATTGAAAGTCAAATTTTTTGAACATTGATTCACCCCACCTCTTAGTGTTCCTTGAGTCCAAAAAAACTCTAGATCATAACTGTTAGCACAATAACAAACATGAAGAATGCAATCTTTGACATGATGATTGATACTTGAAGAATGCACTTGAATGCTTCATAATCTTCCCTTGAATTGCTTTGAATGCTCTTGTTGATGCTCAAATACTCTTTTTACATCTTGAATGCTATGTAACTTGTAAAATTTTCTAGGTGAGAATATGAGTGAAATAACCTTGTATTTATACAAAATTATACAATAATTCCCGAAAACATCAAATCTAGGAGAATAAAATCCCACCAAAATTTTGAATTTTGGTCACATGGGACTCATTCGCCCAAGGTGGCGAATGAGTCCCATTAAAGACATAATGTATGGGACCAAAAATGAAAAGTTCTTATAAATGTGTAAAAACTTTTTTGGGGCCAAAAGATCTAGGTGGGATCCATTCACCCAAGGTGGTGAATGATTCCTAGACACTAAATTTGGGTCACACAAGCCAGGAACTCCTGAATTATGATAAGATACTGATTGGTGTTAGGATTACCTTCAAAAAGATGCAATAAATGAGGCTTGTGAATGAAAAATAGGGCCAATTAAAGCATCAGAAAGCCCAATTATTAATGACAAGCCTAGAAAAATGTGAAAGTGTGTTAAAAAAATTTACAACACTCCAAATAAGGTAAGATTAAGGTTTATTATGTTTAAAATTATGTTTATTATGGTTAGTTTATTGATAAAACCCTAGAAAAGTGTGAAAGTGTGTTACAAAACTTCACAACACTTTTGCAAGGCACCATTAAAATTTATTAGTTCACAAGGGCCCAAGACCTAATGTGAATGTGTTATCCACATCACAAGGAGGGCCTGAACAAGTCAAAAAAAGTAGAAGGGTTACTTTTTTAGTGACTCCATCTAGCCCCCACTTTAGTGAGAGGATGAACTTTCTTCAAACTCACACTAAAGTAGACAATCATGCATTAAGAGGGGTTCAAATATACCAACACCAATAAGATAAGATAACAATCAAGAGGTGTGATCAAGCCCCCAAGATCAAGATCGCATATCAAACCAACATATGCACAAAGGAACATACATGAGAATGATATAAAGAAAAATGAAAAGGCCCAAGCATGCACTTCCAAAGATTAAAAACACAAAAGGTGAAACAAAAAAGAATCAGATTAAGCCTCAACCATTTTTCCATCCTAATGTGGATCAAATCTAGGTTTTTTTATGAAAAATGCATACTCTTAGGTGACGAAACTCTTGGTTGTCCACTAAGTGATAAGTACTAATGGGTGAGACACATACACTCATGGCTAGTATGCACTCACACACACACACAAGTGGCTATGAGGAAACTCATGCCTCAGATTGGGCTTCATGCTCAAACCATACCAAAGTTATACCCCCTGATAACATCAATAAGGTGCCACAAAAATGATTTTCAAGCTTCATGAGACAAGAAAAAATGTGTATGCTTGGAGCTCATGAACAAAAAAGATAGCTTCATAGGCATGCAAGTTGTATTATGCAAGGTGGCCATATAATTACAAATGAAAAAATGAAAAAATAGGAAATGTTCAAAGAATTCTTGCTTAGTTCATGTGAGGTCTTTAACTTAGGGAACATTGTGCCTAATGTCTCCAAGAGGGGACCAATCAAAGAATAGATAATTCACAACTTAGGGGATGCAGTGCATCACATCAAGCCACTAGGAGGAATATAATTTTCTAAGAGAGATCACACTCCTAAAGGAAATCATACCCAATGTCATCCACAAATCAACAAATGCATCGTATGAATTAAGAAAACTACACCAAGAACAAAAAAAAAGAAAATGCAAAATAATAATGCCAATGTATGCCCCCACTTTAAAGAAATTGCTAAACACCATGTTATGAGCAATCACTTTAAAGTAGCAAATGATTAATGAAAATAGAAAAGGAATACACGAGAGCTAACTTGGAAATACCTATGCCAAGTCATATGTTTCTGAGTAAAGATGCATCATGTGAGAGAAAAGGTAAAGAGAAGGGTTGCCACACAATGAAAACACCAAACACATAAGGGATCTATGGATTTTGTGTTAGTATGTTCTTTGCTGCAGTGTTTTTAGAGAGCTCAAAACTGTCATCATTCCCCAAATACACATAGAACTAGAAGAATGACAAAAATAGTGAAAATAAAGAAAAACCTTTTGGGTCAACATGGAAGATACATAGGGTGTCTCAATTCCTTGGGTCATTCCCAAAAGGAAAACAAGTGACAAATGGAAAAGATAAAATGAAAATGGAAAGGAAAAGAAATCCTTTTGGGTCAACATGGAAGAGACATGAATTTCTCAATGCCTTGTGTCATCCCCAAAAGGAAAACACAAGACAAATTAAAAAGAGAAAATGAAAAGGCAAAGGAAAAGAAATCCATTTGGGTCAACATGGAAGAAACATGAATGTGTCAATGCCTTGCATCATCCCCAAAAGGAAAATATGAGACAAATGAAAAAAAGAAAAAGTGAAAGAGATGAATGATGTAGAGAAGAATGAAGGTACAAATATAGGAATTTCACAAAGAGAGAAAACATGCACATGCAATAAAATCAAAGAAAATGAAAAAGAAATAATGCTAAAGACTAGTAAGGAAAATGCGAGTCAACCTATGAGCAATTCATCTGCCTCCCAATCATATTTTGTGTATACCGAAGGTGGGAAACTAGCCCAAGGGACAAGAGCAAGGGTTGAACTAGGAAAGGCACTAGGTTCAACACTCTTTACAAGTGATTTGTCATTTAAGCTCATGGAAGAGGAAAATAATGTATTCAGTTCATTATGCACCTCTTCATCAATTTAACAACCTCATCATCATCATCTAAGTTGATCACAACTAGAGGTTAAAGGATAATTTCCATGTAAGAGTTCAACTCTTGTTGTGGTTGTTGTATTGGATTATTTTGTTTCGATGCAAGAGTAGGGTCATTGTACATCGCTTTAGTCAAGTTTTGATTTTGATTTTCTTTGTTTAATTCTTCGTGTAACTTGTGAGAAAGGGCATGATGTCTACGCATATGTTCTCTATCACCTCTATTTCTTTTGGTTTTGTTTTCAAGTTACATTTGTGTAGGAGTGGGTTGATCAAGCATAGGTTTCTTTTCTTCCCTAAGGGGAGGAATGAAAGGAACCATAGGAGGTTGTTCAACCACTTTCTCTTTGACAAGTTGTAAAATTGTTTTATTCTAGGAGGAGTGATGGGGTTGGTTTCACTGTCTCTTAGCCTTTTGTAGGATGTAGGTGAAGTTTTTTTTTTAGGTTGATCTTGATTTTTTGGGTCTTGTTTAGATTCAAGCATGGTTTTGTCAAGGATGGGAGGTTCAAAGGTGGATGGAGACATGTTTTAGAGAGATAGTTCAGATATTTTCTTAGCTTTGAATTTTTGGTAGGATATGAAAAAGAAGTCTTCTCTTGGTTTTATAGGTTCCATGGGCTTGACCCAAAAGGAATCTAAGGAAAGGTTTCCTTTAGATGAAAAAGGGTTGAAGCCGCTATGGTGAATAATGAATATTTCATTGTCAAAGAAGAAATTTAAGCATTTATGCATGATTGAAGGGACAACGTTCATGGAGCGAAGCCATGGGTGGCCTAGCTTCACATTAAATCAGTCTGACTGTGAGATGATGGAGAATTGACATCTAATGTTTTGGGTCCTATTTGTAATGGTAAGGTGATTGATCCTATCATAGCGCAAGAAAAACCATTGTGTTTCTTGATCCATGCTTTTGGTTTATCATATTCATCTTGATATAGTTCATGAAAAAGAAAGAATTCCTCAATGATCACATTCTCTCCATAGGTGAGATCTATTAGTATCCCATTAATGGGCTTGTCATAGATACAACTGACTATGTAGAGAGGACCATTGGGTGAATGTTTCATTATATCCTTAGAGGAGAAAGCAATGTTAAGAGGACTCTTAGTTAGGCCCTTACAAGGGATGACATCTATCTCCCCTACCATTTCATCTATAGGATTGACATTGATAGCATTATTTAGAATATAATCATTATTTTCATCATATGTATCAATATTCATCACATCATTCTTTGTAGTTTCATTGGCTTTGACAAATGAAATATTATGTTTTGGCATTAGATTGGTGAAAATTTGCAAGTTTTGGTTAGGAGGGGCAACAAACTTATTTCCTTGATCACTAACACCTACAATGGAAAGACGGTTGGAATCAATGAGGTCTTGCCCAAGATGTTTAAAATGCTTGCAATTTTTTGTGTCATGTCCATTTTGTTGATGATAGTGGCAATAAGCATTTCATTTAAAGCTTGGGAGTAAAGGCTTATTAGGGTTGGGTGTTTTGACGGGTGGAAGGGCAATTATTTGTTATTCTAAAAATTGGGACATTATGTTATCAAGGGTATTGAGAAAGGGAGTGAATTGTCATTTCGAATCTCCATAACTAAAGGGTATCGTGGCTTTCACGGAAGCTACTTCATTATTGACATTTTGAGTTGGTTTTTGAGGGGGATTGAATTAAAGGAACCCTTTATTTTATTTTCTAAAAGGTTGGGAATTATTTTGGTTTGCAAGCTCGAATCTCTTGATTTAGCTAGAAGTGGACTTTGTATCTCGATTGCTAGCCAAATTTTGATAATCACCATTCCAAGGTGATATCCTTCAAGGATCTAGGAAAAACCTTTTCCAATAGTTTATCATCAAGGAAAAAGCCACTACATAAGGCAGTGTAGGAATTAACATGGTTAGAAGGATCTCCCTTCCCTCCATATTTCTCAAATCTCAACATCTCTACACTTTGTGGCATTGGTGTTCATAATATCTCCAAGGACAATGGGTTGCTTTTGACATAATATGTAGGTGGATCATTTTGATTTTGGTTGATGGTGGAAATTTTCTTTTGAAGGGATGACATGGTTTGGAATAGTTGAGTTATGAAAGGTTCATTGCTTGTGTTATGAGATGGAAGTGAAAGTGGTGATGGAGTGTACGTGTTCATAGGAAAAGTAAATGGAAAGCTTATAGGTGGTAATGTAGGAGATATAACTTGTGATAGCACATAGGAATTGGGGATGTTGTCAAGAATACCTAGGGAAGGAATCACATTACTAACTTGTTGCATTGTTGTTGTGACTTGAGGATTGGTATAGGTAGGTATTGAGGCTATTGTTGTGGAAGGAGGGATTTGAGGTCCTCCTTGACTTGTAACATTGATTTTGGTAAAGGAAAACTATTGGTTGAGGGAAGAAGCTTTCTAAAGATCCCAACTATATTTTTCACAAGGTCAAGGCAATCTTCACTTTCAAGCATGTGGTGGATGTTTTCTATGGTAGGAATTGTAGTAGTTGAAATTTTTTCCAAGATTATTTGATGTTGTAAGTTTGCTAAATGCTCATGAATTTGAATTATGTTTTCTTTTGGGATATTATCATTCCTTGGTTCAACTTGCATGCTACTTTAAGGAGAAGAATTGCTAAGGGTGTTATCCACACCCAGTGTACTAGTTTCAATACTAGGAGTGGAAGCTCTAGATAACCCAAGATCCAAAATGATTGTGCTATCATGGGATGACATGAATCTCAAACTTCTTCTCACTATAGTATTAGCAATAGGAGAACAAAAACTCATGCAAAGGCTACTAAATGTGGGGTGAATGCAAATGCAATGTAAGCTACTAACAATGAAATGCTTATAACTAAAATTTTGGAAACTAAAATAGAAAAGAAGAAACAACAAACAAAAACTTAGAAAATGAAGATTAAATGTCAGAAAATGTAGTGCAAAATGTGCAAAGGGATTGATTCACTCAAGGTGGCGAATGAGTCCCAGTGATGATTGTTTTGAAAAAATTTAGAATTTTAGAATTGAATTTTATGCTTTTTATGTTTTCTAAGCTATATATGAGATGAAAATGCAAAATTTGATTAATTTTCTATGAAATTAAATGCAATAATGGAAGCTAAATGGGATTTTCACTAATGTAAATTTTGAAACCCTAGAATGTAAATTAACCAATGCAAATCTTAATGCAATGTTAATGCAAGCTAAATCTAGGATGAAAATGCACTCCAAATAAAAATTTCAATGCCCCTACATTCACCAAAATGGAACCTTTGAAAAATTGTGTGGGGGAATGATGATGATGTTATTCACACCCCCTTTCAAAGAGATTTCACTCAAGGATAACCCTAGAGATCTCAATGCAAAGGAGATTCAAATCTTTCAATAGGGTTGTCCTAGGAAATGAATATGATCTAATGAAGGGTTCACCACTAATTTTAGACTTGGAAAAGATAATACAATGCAAGATGTAAAACAAAACCCTAATTCAATGCAAACTAACTCTAAATGACCTAGAAAGTTGAATAAAATGTAATAGAAAGCTATGAAGTAGAAAGAGTGCCCCTAGGAGACCGAAGAAGGTTGAATGGAGGTCTGGAATTCTAGAAAATCTATTGTTAATGTTGATTGGGACTCATTTTCCAAGCTGGGCGAATCAGTCCTACTTCTAGGAAAATGTGCAGATACAAGTTTTAGCCAAAAGGGTATCCGGATCTATGAAAATATCTGACAAACCTATACAGTGGGACTCATTCACCACTTGTGTTGAATCAATCTGCTTTTTCTTTTTCAGAAGTTTGGGACCTAATTTTGTTCCTCTCAGTCTACTATGCTCTTTTTGACTAGTTTTTGAATCCAAAACTGTAAATTGCCACCTATAGACCTTCTCTAAGCTTCTCCAAGGCTTGATGAAAACTTTAGGGATATGAAAAAAATTCTCCAACTTTTCTCCTTGAAAAATATACAACCTAGCCCTATAAATCACACACAAGAAGAGGGGAAAATGTTGTGGGGTTAGTGAATAGGGTTTTTCCTTGGTCAAACCCCTTGTTGGTAATTAAACCTTGAAATGAAAGAAAATATGAATGGAGAATGATGAATTGAACAAATAGAAATGTTGCAACTTACCAAACCCTAGCAATAAGGTGTTTCAAATATACTTTAAATGGTTGCAATGGATTTGGTTCTCGTCTCTTGCTTGAATGATGTTTATCTTGCTTGAAACACTTGCTTGAATCATGAACTCTACATCACAATTATTATCACAAGAACAAACATGAAGAACATGCAATCTTTGACTTGATGATTGATACTTGAAGAATACTCTTGAATGCTTGATAATCTTCCCTTGAATGCCTTTGAATTATCTTATGGATGATCAAATGCTCTTGATAACTCTTGAATGCTATGTGACTTGTAAAAATTTCTAGGTGAGAATATGGGTGAAAGAACCTTGTATTTATACTCAATTATGCAATAATTCTCGAAATTACAACACTACAAGCCGACATTAGATCTAGGAGAATAAAATCCCACTAGAAATTGGAATTAAATTTGAATTTTGGTCACATGGGACTCATTTTCCGAAGTTGGTGAATGAGTCCCATCAGACATAATGTATGGGACCAAAAGTGAAAAGTGCTTAGAAATGTGTAAAAACTAGTTTGGGGCCAAAAGATCCAGATGGGACCCATTCAACCAAGGTGGTGAATGAGTCCTTGACACTAAATCTAGGCCACACAAGCCAAGAACACCTAAATTATGATTGGATACTAATTGGTGTCAGGATTACCCTCAAAAAGATGCAATAAATGAGACTTGTGGATGGAAAATAGGGTCAATTAAAGCATAAGAAATCCAAATTATTAATAACAACCCTAGAGAAATGTGAAAGTGTGTTACACCACTTTACAACACTCCAAGTAAGGTAGTATTAAGGTTTATTATGTTTAAAATTGTGTTTATTATGCTTATATTATTGATAAAACCCTAGAAAAGTGTGAAAGTGTGTTACAACACTTCACAACACTTTTACAAGGCACCATTAAAATTTATTAGTTCACAAGGGCCCAAGACCTAATTTTAATGTGTTATCCACATCACAAGGAGTGCTTGAACAAGTCAAAAAAAGTAGAAGGGTTACCTTTTTAGTGAATCCCTGGGTTTAATTTTTTCTTGTAAAATTCAAGGTTTCTAGAGTTTTGTTAAACTAGGGTTTCTTGCAAATTTTCTTGGATATCTAAGGTTTTCATTATCTCACTATATTTTAATCTTATAATATAACATATTTGGAAAGATCTTTATTTTTTCTAGTGTTACATAGCATTATCTTTCAAGTTTCCCAACTAGGTTGATGAAAAACTTGATTTTCAAATCTCAGAGCTCATTTTAAGGCCATGTTTATGAAATTGCACCTCTATTTCATAGATATACACCTTTGCATCACCATTTTTCACCTTTTTTGCATAAAGTGGTTCCTCTATTTGGTAAAGTTGCACTTTTTTTTCAATTTTTAATTTCTAGCATTTTTTAGCTTGCTTTGGTATCTAACCTTCATTTTTTAGCAGCTAGCACATGGTGCTTCTATATAACACATATCAAATAATATTAGCATTAATATTACTAATGGTTGGATGTAGATTCATTGCTGTAAGGCTTTATTTTTCACTGATATCTATGGCATCTAAAGTAGCTTAGTGGGTTAATGAACATTATTTTTCATGCTTGGAAGGGTGTGTAGATGTATGCTCTCTCCTTGCACTTAATGTGATCTTGGAGATCAATAATATCACAAATATTCATTTCTTTCATGTTCTAAGTGTTATCACAATGCTTACTAGCTTTTATGTATGCTCTCCCCTTGCACCTAGTGCGATCTTGAGTGATCAAAAACACCTAGTATAGTATTTCCCATTATGAAGCTTGCTTGGGGATTTGATAACCTCAAGGATAACCTCAATAACATTTTCTTGTAAGGTATACAAAGGGGGAGAGAGAAAAAAATTTACCTCAAAGTGTGGATATCATCATTCAATTCAAGCCATAATACTCTTGGTCTATCAAGACTTGTTTTTTGTTGAGAGAATTAGAGACCCTCTTGCTCTTGGGAACTATCATATGAACTCACTTTTTAAAAATCCACTAAGAGCCTTGTATCTAGAAGCCTTTAAGACCCTTTTTCCATTTCTTAGTGTAGTACAAGGTGCAATATCATTCTTTAAGTTACTCACCATGTATCTCCCTAAATATAGGTAGAGGGTCTTTAGAAACTATCTTAGGATCTCCAAGGAAAGAGAAAAGGTGAGCCCTTGTACCACTAGATTTATAGCTACTGACTCTTGAAAGAGTTTATGTCTCACACCAATCTTGAGATATTATCCTTTGGCTTGTGGGGACCACATTGAGTTAATATACCTACATGACTAATTCTATTATTTTTCTATCATGGTTTGCATGTTTTCATGTGTAAAACCAATGAAGGAACTTATCCTCATCACCTTGAGAGTCAATTATGCTAATGTGTCTTCTAGTTTGATTGTATTTTACCAAAAAACATCAAAAACTATCTCAGAATATCAAACTATGTTTTTTTTTCATCCTTCAGTACCTTTGCATCATCCTAAGGTGCCTCTACATAGTTTTCTATTAAACTACACCTCTATTTCACATAAAGGAGCCTCTATTTCATAGAGTGGTGCCTTCATTCCTTGAAGTTGTTCCTTTGCAAAATCATTATCATTTTACCACTTTAGGCCTTTAAAATATGATTTTTACCTTTGTAGACCTTCATCAAACTTGGGAGACCCATCCTCAACCATCATTTCACTTTAAACATCAACCATTTCCATAATTTTTATCTAAAAACCCTCATCTTCCCCTCATCATTTTCATCCATTATCATATCTTGGTCATCATTATCACCATCCCTAGAACTTGGACCAATCAAAAACCATCCAATATTTTTCATATTCCCATCATTAATTTCATCATTGATCCTTATTACCTTCAAATCAAATCCATATCCTATCTTATCCAACCCATCATCTATCATCATTCATCTACCATATCCTTCCAATCTATTATCTTTAATATTTGATATATCCTATCATCCAATCCTAATCCATATTGTATCCTATAAAAAATATTTTTGTTAAAAGTATAATAAATATCCTAATACTTGTATCCACTAGCTTATATATTGCTTGAGAACTTTCCTATCTCAAATAGTATATTGAGTTAGCCTTATCATTTTGGTTGCCCTAACTTGGGAGCTTGGTTCCACAAATTTTTCTATCAAAATCCTTATACAACCCTTTCTTAGGTGATTATCAAAGCCTATGTTATGCAAATTATCATTTATCCAAGCCTTTGTTACACAAATTATCATTTATCCAATCCTTGCATAGGTGATTATTAAATCATAATGTAATAAAAATCATCTATGTCAATCAAGGATCTAGATTTACTTAAAACAATATTGGTTTTGTTTCATTTCACACTTCTTGATTCTTCTTAGTGTGGAAAATTTGTATCTATCATGACACTTTCAATCTATCATTATCCCCTTTCCATCCATAATTATCCCATTTATATCCAACATTATCCACTTTCAATCCATCCTTCCTTATCCAAACATCCAATCATATCAAATCCAAGTTTTTTCCGATCATCATTAATCTTTTTCATCTAATTCCATCATTCCTAGGTCCTGTTCTTGGATTTCTCTTACAAGGTCACAAGCAAGAAAGAAAATCATGTCTTCCAAAGATTTCCCATCATCATCTAATGACACAATCTTTGAAGAATTAGTCCACAAAATTCCTATGGCTAAAACATTCCCATCTCCATCCTATATCATACATGATCAAGGTTTAAGTGACAAGACTCAGGCACATCATTAGATGACTTTTCTCAAGATACCTAAGCTATGGACTTAATGCATAAATATATCATGAAGCATCCTGATCAATACATCCTAATGCTAACAAATAAAGGTTCCAAATCACTTAACAACCTCCTTCTACACTGCCACCTTCTATTCATCATAATCCCGCATATCTTCCACCTTCTTCTAGTCATCATGATCTTATGCATCTTCCATATTCATCTAATATCCACATTCCATATCAAGCCACCAACACCACATCCCATTTACATATTAAAATTCCATCTCATACCCAAAACATTTCATCATACATCCCACAACATAAAATTTTCATCCTTTCTCCTCACATCTCAACATCCATCCCATTAAATACATCATACCACCTCCAATATTCAAACCCCATGTCATTTACCTATAAAAATGTCAAATATTATAATCTCATCTCATCCTCTTATCAATACCAACACAGCTCATCCTCACAACCTCCCATTTCTAACTATCAATCACCACCCCTAAATTTCACAATTTCTTTAGCACAAGATGTTAAAAAAAAAAGGATATCCTTATGGGACCTCAACTAGGGAATCACAAGGAAACTTACACCTTTCAATAACTGTCCTTATCCTTTTTACAAGTCCATCACAATGATCCCCTTTCCCCAAAACTGTGAGATGCCTAAATTTGACAAGTATAAGGGAAAGGGAGACCCTAGGGAGAACCATAAATAGTTCTACACATCATGCCAAGAGGTCACTTATTTTGACTCTTACCTCTTCATTCTATTCCCTAGAAGCTTGGGTGGAAAATTCCTTGATTCTTTCACATAGCTCCCTCATGGGAAAATCACAACATTTTTCAAGCTAGCCATGAAATTTGTTGCTCATTTTTCCTATAATATAGAGCATAATATCACCATGATTGACCTTTACAAATCTAAGAAAAAGAGTAGGGAAACCTTTTCCTCTTTCTTGCAAATATGGAGATGGTGTATGGTGTACCAAAGGTTGCTTGCACAATCTCCTAGAAGACCTTTTCACTGTCTCCTTCCTGGAACCTGATACCAATGGGTTCTTGTTGAGCTTGGATGAATAACCAAGACCTTCTCCAACTCTTCTCCAAGATTTTTCTACTTGTGCTTTACCTTGGAAGACCAACACCTCTTTTGAAATTGGTATACTCTCTCTTGGACTTAGAAGAATCTAAGTGCCAACTTCATCATCAAACTTGAACTACTTGCATGGGAGCTAGAGGTACTATAAACATTCCTTTCACATCCAATTAGATCCATCTAGGATGGCATTCAATCTTCACACTACCCGATTTCAAGAATTTGCCTTGGTGAGGCCTAATTCCTTGTAGCCCTTACCAGTCACCTTTTTGCTTTTCCTGTCTAAACTCTCCAAATAGCCTAGCAAATAAATTGCACTTTTGGAAACCCTTTTCAGTCCTTTAAAACATTCACAGGGTTTCAGACCCCTATCTCCTCCGTACAATAGATCCCTACAATCAAGGGTAAAAGGGCTATTAGGCCTAATCCTTAGGGTTTTACTGCTTTCTCATTCAAAGTTTCTTCTAATGGATTGATGGAAGCTTCAATCCTTCTGGCATGTGAATATCTTACCTTACCCTACCTAATACCATGCTTTTTTCATACAATACTTGTAACCCCTGCCTATGTTCTTCACTTTCCTCTCTCAAACTCCTAACCAGACTGTCCTAGCTCGCCTAGGGTTTGAGTTTGATAATCCTTGCTCCATTCCCTAAACTTCCTACTGCTAAATATATACAAGTGATTGGCTCCCCTGTCATTTCAATCCAATCTCAGGGAAATCCCATGGTTAGATTTTATGGGGGAGCCATTCAAAGACTGACTGCTCAAAAACAACAATTACAACCCCTAGACTCTAGACTGTGAATTCAAAACAACAAATCTACTCTAAGCCACTTGATTTCAGAATGAAAGATACTCAAAACTATTCTAAGAACTCAAATATAGTGCTAAATCAGTATGTACAGTGCCTTTAATATCTTTTTTTTTCAAGATACACGGGTTAACACAGGAAAATGCAGAAAGTTCTCTATTCCTTCAAACCAAAACTTATTTACAATGCATTCTAACTACTATCTGTGAGCCACCACACCTACTTAGATGTCTTTGCCATATTTCAAGGGAAGTTGATCGATCCCATACTCCTGATTTTTAGGGAATCCAAGACAACTAAGTTGCATGCAACCTAACAATGTTGTCATGCAACTTTGCAACATTCTTGCAACTCTTTCCATCATCCTACATCTTAGGATTTCAATCTCCTTGATTATGAGCCAACAACTCCCCTAACTACCTCTTGGCGTCTTCTAACAACAAGGATGTGGTTATAACACATTTAAGGCTCAACCTTCCAACATAAGTTGTCTAAAGCTAAATAAAGCAACCTTTAACAACAATGATTAACTAAGATGACTTTAGTCCTAGTGACTAACTCACCACACACAAACAAGACCTTCTAAGGTCCAAATTAAACACACTAATACCCTGACTTGGCTAAGGTCAGGTACAAGCCAAAATTGATGACAAACAACATGGAGGTTATCCTAGGTGCTCCAGCACCAGGAGACACCTTGCTAGTCTCTTTGCATGGCCATACCCAAAAATAAACTTGTCACTGGGCAGGTGCAAAAAGATGGGGGGCCAAATTGTGGCCAAAATTTTAAAAAATATCTAATAGGCTATAATGTGAGCATGTTATAATGAACTCACGTTATGCCTTGGTGTGAATGAGCCTAAGGCTTGGCCACATTAAGCCTATTGCATGCTCACATTATAATGCGAGCATGTTATAACTTATTAACACAAAAACAAAAATGAAAATAAAATTCATTTTTATGTTGACTATTTTTCTGTTGTTTGCGGCCAAAAACCCTTCTCTTGCATGCTTGCATTCTAAGAGGAGACAATATCACTTTTTTTTTGTTAATTTGTTGCTATTTTGTCACCAAGATGCTGCCACATTGCCAGGGAGGTTGAATAGGTAAGGATTGTTTGTTTTTTGTTGTGAATTTGTTAGTTTTAGGTTTTTTTTTTATATTCATTTTTTTAATTTGTAGGAAATGATAATGTTCTTGGAAACCCTCTTGAAAATCCTACTGAAAATACTCAACAACCAAAGCAACAAGAAAATGAACAAAATTCTCAAGTTCAACAACCACAACAACAATCTCCTCCACCAATCCCTCAACATCCTCTTGGCACTCAACAAAATTTAATGGGAGTAATTGAAAACAATAAAAATAAAATTGAGGAGTTAATCACTAGGTTGAACGATCTAGTAGGTTCAACCATGGAAAGAAGAACACTTGAAAATTCACTTAAAGAAATATTAAAACATGTAGATGCAATCAACAAACAATTAAGTGGTTGGAAAGATAGGAGGAAGGCGGCTAGGAATTTTTACCAGGATAAATTATCATATAAATATGTAAACGATGAAAAAAATATAAAATTAGATTTGTGCTTATTATTCATTGACCCACGCACGAATCAAAATATTGACCTCAATGCGGAGAGGTTTCCTATCCATTGGTGCCACCACCAAGGGATTAGGAACTCCTTTTGGGATCGATGGTACATGGTTTTTGATTACCCACCATGCAACAATTGTGAAGTCCCACAAAATTTCCTAAGGAAACTATATTGTGAGTTGATCCTAAACAAAATCCTAAAATATTTTGATATGAGGGACTTCCAGGGGAGAGGTGTGGGGTCGGCTTAAGATAGACCTAGTACATGATAGGATCCCAGGTGACAAGTGAGATGAGTTCTTGCTAGGCTATATCATGAGCACATTCTTATCCCTTCCATCATGAAGGAGAGTGTCGAGATAGACACTTTGCAGGCTATCAACTCTTTGACCCAAAATGTCATCCAGCATGTATGTCCTATAGTACAGCAACATCTAGCAAAGTCTTCAAGTGGTAGGATTCCATCCCACTCATGTCAAGCTTGTGGGGAAACTTGTTCATATGACCCCACCAACACTCAAGAGACTGCTAAGCAGGATACGTCTACAGCTATGGATATGGAAAGGCCAGTTGACATTTTGAACAAGGCTTATGGAATCAATACTCGGGAAAATGTTAGCATGATCATTGAATTTAATTTATTAAATTTCAATTTTGAAATGCAAGATTAACTAATTTAATTTTATGTTTTTAATAAAATTTCAGGGTCACAGTTTTGATACTAGATACACCAGCCCTACACTTGCTTATTACTCCACTGCATCTGCTATTAAGGTGTGTAACTAGTAAACAATTATAAATTTATTACATGCTAATAGAATTTTTATATGAATAGTATTCTAATATCTGATTTTGGATGTTGAATAGGCTAGTATTGGAGGCTTTGTGGGAACACCTCCTAGTTCTAGTGGAGTTAGACAAACTTACATGTGGGTATTAGAATAAAGATTTTAACTAATGAATTGTACTTAATAGATTTGTGTAGTTTATATTCATATCATTGATTACATTGTATTTCACATCTTTCAAACTTGAAGTATTACTTCACATTCCATAACTAATAACTAGATGTTGGTAGATGATAAAATTTCAACTACAATATAGTTGTTTAGAAAGTTAATATAAGCAGTGATGCAATTACTTCACATAGCATAAGTAATAACTAGGAGAAGCTGCCAATTGCATTTTCTTGTCATGGAATTCCATGAGACCACTTTTTACTGAGGCATATTTTCAAATAGTTCACTGCCTTGTCTATGCTATTGATGCTTGGAAGAAATATATGAAAGAATAATAGTAAGCAATGAGTAGTTTGAAAAAATTCTTGAAAGAAATGTGGTCTCATGGTGATGTCCATCACCATGAGACCCAATTTCTTTTAGGATTTTTTCCAAACAACTCACCACCTTTTCCATACATGTCTACCAAAGCATTTTATCAAATAGTTCACTTCCTTGATGCTATGGCTAAAATTCCAAAAAATAGGTGCTTTCCAACAAACTATGGATTCTTGGAAAAAAATATATCAAAGAATAATAGTAAGCATAGACAAGGAATTGAGTATTTTGAAAAAATGCCTCAAAGAAATGTGGTCTCATGGTGATGGAATGACATTCCATCACCATGAGACCACATTTCTTAGAGGAATTTTTCCAAATAGCTCACCGCCTTTTGTATGCTACCACATTTTCCATACTTGTCTACCAAAGAATTTTATCAAATAGTTCATTTCCTTGCTTCTATGGCTAAAATCCTTCCAACAAACTATGGATGCTTGGAAAAAATATATCAAAGCATAATAGTAAGCAATAGCATAGGCAAGGCAGTATTTTGAAAAATGCCTTGAAGAAATGTGTTCTCATGGTGATGTATGGAGGAGGGGAGCTATTTGAAAAAATTAGTCTCATGGTGATGGAATGTCATTCCATCACCATGAGACCACATTTCCTTGAGGCATTTTTTCAAATAGCTCACCGCTTTCTATGCTACCACATTTTCCATACACGTCTACCAAAGAATTTAATCAATCTACTCACTTCCTTGCTACTATGGCTAAAATCCTAAATTAGGTGCTTTCCAAAAAACTATGGATGCTTGGAAAAAATCTATCAAAGCATAATAGTAAGCAATAACATAGATAAGGCAGTGAGTAGTTAGAAAAATTTCCTCGAAGAAATGTGGTCTTATGGTGATGGAATTCCATTCCATCACCATGAGACCACATTTCTTTGAGGTATTTTTTCAAACAACTCATTGTCTTTTCTATGCTACCACATTTTCCATACATGTCTACCAAAGCATTTTATCAAATAGTTCATTTCCTTGCTGCTATGGCTAAAATCCAAAAAAATGTGCTTTCCAAAAAACTATGGATGCTTGGAAAAAATTTATCAAAGCATGATAGTAAACAATATCATAGACAAGGTAGTGAGTAGTTTGAAAAAATGGCTTGAAGAAATGTGGTCTCATGGTGATGGAATGTCATTCTATCACCATCAGACCACATTTCTTTGACGAAAATTTTCAAACAGATCACCGCCTTTTCTATGCTACCACATTTTTGTATACATGTCTACTAAAGAATTTTATCAAACTACTCACTTCCTTATTGGTATGGCTAAAATCCTAAAATAGGTGTTTTCCAACAAACTATGGATGCTTGGAAAAAATCTATCAAAGCATAATAGTAAGCAATATCATAGTTGAGATAGTGAGTAGTTTGAAAAAATACCTTGAAGAAATGTGGTCTCATGGTGATGGAATGGCATTCCATCACCATGAGACCACATTTCTTTGAGGAATTTTTTCAAAAAGCTCATTGCTTGAAGAATAGAAACCAACCCTTTAGCCTAAATTCCCCTCCAAATTCTTTTCAAGGTCCTCATCCTCATCCTCAATTTACCAATCCATGGAATCTTCCACCTTTTGTTCCACTTTTTCATGTCCCCACCCCTCCCTCTTCATGTCATGATCACCCTCCATCTCATAACCAAGAGCACACTATACCATCCACCCCATCCTAGTCTAATACCATAGACAAGGCAATGAACTATTTGAAAAATGCCTCAAAGAAATGTGGTCTCATGGTGATGGAATGTCATGGCACATTTGTTTGTAATGGAATTCCATCACCATGAGACCCCATTTCTTTGAGGAATTTTCAAATAGTTCACTGCCTTCTCTATGTTACCATAGCTATCGTGCATGTCTACCAAATTATTTTATCAAATAGTTCACTGCCTTGCTGCTATGGGTAAAAGCCTAAAAATAGGTGCTTTCAAACAAGATATGGATAGGGAAAATAGTAAGCATGATAGTCAAAAATATATAGTATAATAAGTACTCAAAATTTTGTTCATTATCTCATGCATTATAAGCCTTGGCGTGCATCGCTATTGTAGTTTTCGTGATTGAATAATTAATTGTTTTATTTTCAGATGTTGGAAGCAAATAAACCTCCAAATGTTCAGAGGGAAATGGAGCTTGGTGTTTCATCTGCTATAGACTCCTCAATGGCTCTCACAGAGGTATGAGGTAGATTACTAAATTTCAGTTTACATTCATTGTTATAGTTGTTAGTTAGTGAAAAATCAAACCATTATTGATTCATAGTTTAATTTCTATTTGGATGGTTTGTACAAGGCTTCAACATGCCTCAACATTAGCACATGAATATTTCCCTTTAGGAGAGTGATCATCTAATGGCGGTAAGTGATTATTTTGTTAAATATATCATTTTTTATAACTTAATTTCTATATATTAATGTTTTTACTTCTTATTGTAATAGATATAGCTTGACCAGGAACTAAACCCTAGGAGGAGCACCAAGAGCACTCCTTGACCTCAGAATAAATGAGTGATAGAATTATCACCATACCGTCAACAAGCAAAGAGCAAGAATTTGTTTTGAGATAATAGAGAGCAATGACTTTTAATTCCAGAGCCCTTTGTTGTATGCCTATATGGCATTTTTGTACATATTTTGTATTGGATATATTTGAAATTGTATTCCTATATAGCATTTTCATAAGCCTATATGGCTAATTTGTATATATTTTATACTTATATCAACATATATTGATGTATTCCTACATGGCTATTTGGTTAATACAAATCCTTTTTATTGATGGTGTCCATATTTGCATTATAAATCCACAGATCAATGGATATGATTTGTGTGTATTCAAGTGTATATTTTAAAAATTACATGTATACTTTGTGACTTATGTGCATTCCAATGTATACTTTGTGCCTTACGTGTTTTCATGTGTATACCTTGTATTCATGCATATAATTTTTATTAATTTGTGTATACTATGTATTTGTGTGTATACATCAAGGCTTATGTGTATTTGAGTACTTTTTCTTCTCTTATTCACATGTATGCATGACTTATTCAGGTATATACTTATTAATTGGTTAGCCCTAGCATTGATCATTGTTTTCCTTCATGGTTTGTCTTGAATATTTATTGATTGATTCCAAACAAATTTATTAGTTGGTGCCAAACAACTTCAATATTTCTATGAATACTAGTAGAGTTACAAATTACAAAATTGCACAAATTGAAAAGAAAAGATTAACTATAAATAAATGCACTAATTATTAACTTGATAATTGATTAAGAATGAGTATAATATATATATCAAGAGATGAACCTTCTAGAATGGCAACTACCAACTAGAAAATAGGTAAAGCATTCCCAATACTTTGAAAGAAATAATCCACCAAAAACTGCAATGGGAGATAAGGAAAATGAGCCCACATAGGCATAGCTAAATAAAGAATAGTTCACCCTCCACAGCTTGGTGAAAACATTGCCAAACTTAGAAGATCTTAAAGATAAAGAAGAATTATGATCTAAATAATATAGAATTAGTACCCACTTTGATGACTACACTTGTAAAACATAATATTCATAGTAGATGATGAGTAGTTAACTTCTTGACACGTTATCATATTACAAACATTTATCTCAAATAGTCTTTAAAAAATTTCACAGCATAATATTTATAGTACATAATGAATTGTTATGTTCTTGATCCATCACCATATAAACACGTCAAAAGATGTATGCCAACTTTTTGCAATATTATTTCCTATATAGGAAATGGACTTGGGAGAAAGCTTTATAATTTATAATAAAAATATGAAATGGAGTTGGGTGAAAACTTTATTTATCACACCAAATAATAAATGTACATGAGAGAATCACTTATTTCTCTTAGACTCCAATTTTCAATCATGGCAAATCATTTCAAATGAAAATGACAAAATGCTTCAAAACCAAAGTTGTTAATTGAGGAAAAATAAAATGTTTCCAAGTTCCACCATTGTACATATATACAATTGGTTGTATATTGTTGTAAGCGCAAGGAGGATAATTAAAAAAAGTCTTGCACGTGATAGACTTGAGGATGATCATATGCTTTTGGTGTGGAAAACTAAAAATTCTCAACTATCATGTGAATTTTTCACTTTTCAATTGTTTTGCATGCCATCATAAGGGATCGAGCTGGTTGAATGTAGCTCAGAATGATTTGTTTTGTTTGGATGTGAAAGAGGACCATTCCTAGAGTAAACGTATCTTGAAGATTTTGGTGGGGCTTGTAAGCCACAATCCAACAAAACATCATTAGTATGCAAATCTAAACATATAGAATGATAAACATCATAATGGTTAGAGAATTCAATATGTAGCCTACAACAAGTAGTATGTGTGTGATTTATCTTGACATAAAAAGGTTTAATCATTTCAAAATATCTTTGAAAATTTTGAATTTGAGGATAATCCTATTGAAATTTATGAAAAAATTGGATTTGATTTGTATCCAAAAAATGCTTTGGATGTGGCTCATGGTTCCGACTACCAATTCTTCTTCTTACCACATCCCTTTGATTCAAAGATGGCCTTGTGTTATTCTTCCAATACTCTTCAATTAGTGTTCTCAATTCTTCAAAAACTTTTTTAATCTTTTCGTGGGAGTCTGCCCGAGAATGCCCATAATTCATTTGAATCAGTGCCCTTAATTCTTTTTCACCTTTGAATGACACTTGATAAAGTTTTTCTATTAATTCTCAATTGTTCACTTGTATTTCTAATGAGACAAGATCTCCTTGTTCGATTACTTATGAAATTCAATGTAATGACATGTTAGGTGACATTACTATCCTTTGAGTGTGAGGTCTTACCCACACTCTCATAAGAATCCATTAGATTCTTCACATTAGTGTTTTCACTTGAAGCATTCGATGTTCTCAATCCAGAATCTTCATGATGTTTCTATACTTTATACCCTGCATCATTTCAACAAATAGTTTACATCATGTGGTCTCATTTAACCTTTCAAAGAACAATTTCCAAATCTTATCAACATATCTTCTACAATTGCATGTTGGAATCTTACCTTCCATGTGTTGCAAAATATCCTCATCAATATTAATCAAATACGTTGGCTTTCTACAAAAAAAATTAGGTGGTGTTCTCCTAGGTACATACATCTCAACATTTAGGAATTTCATCAATATTTAAGTGATGTGGGATAGATCATGTACCTTCAATCGAGGGTGGAATAAATGAAATACCTTGAGGTTCACATGGGGATGATGGCATACCTTCTTCATCAAATCCGAGTGATGATGTACTCTCAATTTGAGATGTAGTGGATGGTGTCCCTTCATATTCACTTGCGGTAGATGGTGTCCAACCATATTCACTTGTTGTAGATGGTGTTCCTCCATATTCACTTGTGGTAGATGGTGTCCCTTCATATTCACTTGTGGTAGATGGTGTCCCTTCATATTCACTTTTGGTTAATGGTGTTCCTTCGTATTCACTTGCAGTAGAGGGTGTGTCTCCAACTATAGTATTTGAATCTGTCTTACCATGATGCTTTTACATTCGCTCCCTTTGTGCCGCCAAAGAATTTTCTCTTTTTAATGGTTGAGGTTCCTCTTCAATTGGATTATTCTCAACAATAGTATCTAATTTCTTCTTTTGACAATATTCCCTCATCCATTCTCTATTTTATGCTTTATTAGTTTCATACTCTTCGTTTGTCGGTTTATTACTTAGTTTCCTTAGCATGGTAGATAATTTTACTTGTAGCATGGTAATGAGACAAATATTAGTTCCTAAAAAATGAATCCATACAAATAAATGAAATATATGTCACTCAATGCTTCATACAAAATACTTACAATCATCTAGTAGAAGAGTATTTCTAGCATATACAAAGTTCACAATAATTTTTTGGATGGAATTCCTTAAAAATGTGGTAATGTGACATGCCATGATTGCAAGACAGGCTCAAAATGGAAGCATGAACAAGGCATGTGAATCATTTGACAATAATTTTTTCATATAAATGTATGAAAAATGTGGTACATTTGACATGCTAGTGAGCTCACTAGCTTTCCAATTTGGTATGGTTGACAAGATAGGGGAAGTGTGAAAAAATGCCTCATAGAAATGGGGTGTCACAGTAGGTTTGACAAGGTACAGGAAGTGTGAAAAAATGCCTAATATAAATGGGGTGTCGTCATGATGGTAGGGGCAGCATGAAAAAATGATTCATAGAAATGGGATGTCATAGTGATACATACATCACCATGACACCCCATTTCTATGAGGCATTTTTTCACAATGCACCTACCTTGTCAACCCTACTGCCATAGCAAGCTAGTGAGCTCAGTAGCTTTGCCAATGCTACCACATTTTTCATACATTTCTACAAAAACATTATTTTCAAAAAATTCACATGCCTTGTCCATGCTTCCATTGTGAGCCTATCTTGCAATCAAGGCATTCCCACATGACCACATT
>VDFB02239428.1:30671-41568 GCA_007258455.2 Sequoia sempervirens | reverse complement strand
AGTGATCTCACTAGCTTGCCAATGATCACACAATTTTTGGATGGAATTCCTTAATAAATGTGGTCATGTGGGAATGCCTTGATTGCAAGATAGGCTCACAATGGAAGCATGGACAAGGCATGTGAATTTTTTGAAAATAATGTTTTTGTAGAAATGTATGAAAAATGTGGTAGCATTGGCAAAGCTACTGAGCTCACTAGCTTGCTATGGCAGTAGGGTTGACAAGGTAGGTGCATTGTGAAAAAATGCCTCATAGAAATGGGGTGTCATGGTGATGTATGTATCACTATGACATCCCATTTCTATGAATCATTTTTTCATGCTGCCCCTACCATCATGACGACACCCCATTTATATTAGGCATTTTTTCACACTTCCTGTACCTTGTCAAACCTACTGTGACACCCCATTTCTATGAGGCATTTTTTCACACTTCCCCTATCTTGTCAACCATACCAAATTGGAAAGCTAGTGAGCTCACTAGCATGTCAAATGTACCACATTTTTCATACATTTATATGAAAAAATTATTGTCAAATGATTCACATGCCTTGTTCATGCTTCCATTTTGAGCCTGTCTTGCAATCATGGCATGTCACATTACCACATTTTTAAGGAATTCCATCCAAAAAATTATTGTGAACTTTGTATATGCTAGAAATACTCTTCTACTAGATGATTGTAAGTATTTTGTATGAAGCATTGAGTGACATATATTTCATTTATTTGTATGGATTCATTTTTTAGGAACTAATATTTGTCTCATTACCATGCTACAAGTAAAATTATCTACCATGCTAAGGAAACTAAGTAATAAACCGACAAACGAAGAGTATGAAACTAATAAAGCATAAAATAGAGAATGGATGAGGGAATATTGTCAAAAGAAGAAATTAGATACTATTGTTGAGAATAATCCAATTGAAGAGGAACCTCAACCATTAAAAAGAGAAAATTCTTTGGCGGCACAAAGGGAGCGAATGTAAAAGCATCATGGTAAGACAGATTCAAATACTATAGTTGGAGACACACCCTCTACTGCAAGTGAATACGAAGGAACACCATTAACCAAAAGTGAATATGAAGGGACACCATCTACCACAAGTGAATATGAAGGGACACCATCTACCACAAGTGAATATGGAGGAACACCATCTACAACAAGTGAATATGGTTGGACACCATCTACCGCAAGTGAATATGAAGGGACACCATCCACTACATCTCAAATTGAGAGTACATCATCACTCGGATTTGATGAAGAAGGTATGCCATCATCCCCATGTGAACCTCAAGGTATTTCATTTATTCCACCCTCGATTGAAGGTACATGATCTATCCCACATCACTTAAATATTGATGAAATTCCTAAATGTTGAGATGTATGTACCTAGGAGAACACCACCTAAATTTTTTTGTAGAAAGCCAAAGTATTTGATTAATATTGATGAGGATATTTTGCAACACATGGAAGGTAAGATTCCAACATGCAATTGTAGAAGATATGTTGATAAGATTTGGAAATTGTTCTTTGAAAGGCTAAATGAGACCACATGATGTAAACTATTTGTTGAAATGATGCAGGGTATAAAGTATAGAAACATCATGAAGATTCTGGATTGAGAACATCGAATGCTTCAAGTGAAAACACTAATGTGAAGAATCTAATGGATTCTTATGAGAGTGTGGGTAAGACCTCACACTCAAAGGATAGTAATGTCACCTAACATGTCATTACATTGAATTTCATAAGTAATCAAACAAGGAGATCTTGTCTCATTAGAAATACAAGTGAACAATTGAGAATTAATAGAAAAACTTTATCAAGTGTCATTCAAAGGTGAAAAAGAATTAAGGGCACCGATTCAAATGGATTATGGGCATTCTCGGGCAGACTCCCACGAAAAGATTAATTTTTTTTTTGAAGAATTGAGAACACTAATTGAAGAGTATTGGAAGAATAACACAAGGCCATCTTTGAATCAAAGGGATGTGGTAAGAAGGAGAATTGGTAGTCAGAACCATGAGCCAAAGCACTCAAAGCACATTTTGGATAAATCAAATCCAATTTTCATAAATTTCAATAGGATTATCTCAAATTCAAATTCTCAAAAGATATTTTGAAATGATTAAACTTTTGTGTCAAGATAAATCACACACATACATTTATTGTGAAAATACATTGAATCCTCTAACCATTACAGATGTTTTATCATTCTATATGTTTAGATTTTGCATACTAATGATGTTTCGCTGAATGTAGGCTTCATGCCCACCAAACACTAAGATACTGCTACTCTCAGGGAATGGTCCTCTTTTCATCCAAACAAACAAATCTACCTCAGCCAGCATCTCAACCAGCTCATCCCCATGATGGCATGCAAACAATTCTTGAAAAGTGAAAATCATAGCTGAGGAATTTTAGTTTCTTCTGGCCACCAAAAGCATATGATCATCCCTCAAGTCTATCACGCAAGACTTTTTAATTATCCTCCTTTATGAATAGCCATAAATCAATATACAAACTAATTGTATATATGCATAACGGTGGAACTTAAAACATTTTACTTTTCCTCAAATTGGAATAACTTTGTCTTTGAAGCATTTTGTCATTTTCATTTGAAATGATTTGCCATGATTGAAAATTGGAGTCTAAGAGAAATAAGTGATGCTCTCATGTACATTTATTATTTGGTGTGATAAATAAAGTTTTCACCCAACTCCATTTCATATTTTTATTATAAATTATAAAGCTTTCTCCCAAGTCCATTTCCTATACAGGAAATAATATTGCAAAAAGTTGACATACATCTTTTGACGTGTTTTTATTATAAAGCTTTCACCCAACTCCATTTCATATTTTTATTATAAATTATAAAGCTTTCTCCCAAGTCCATTTCCTATACAGGAAATAATATTGCAAAAAGTTGACATACATCTTTTGACGTGTTTATATGGTGATGGATCAAGAACATAACAATTCATTATGTACTATAAATATTATGCTGTGAAATTTTTTAAAGACTATTTGAGATAAATGTTTGTAATATGATAACGTGTCAAGAAGTTAACTACTCATCATCTACTATGAATATTATGTTTTACAAGTGTAGTCATCAAAGTGGGTACTAATTCGATATTATTTAGATCATAATTCTTCTTTATCTTTAAGATCTTCTAAGTTTGGCAATGTTTTCACCAAGCTGTGAAGGGTGAATTGTTCTTTATTTAGTTATGCCTATGTGGGCTCATTTTCCTTATCTCCCATTGTAGTTTTTGGTGGATTATTTCTTTCAAAGTATTGGGAATGCTTTACCTATTTTCTAGTTGGTAGTTGCCATTCTAGAAGGTTCATCTCTTGAAATATATATTATACTCATTCTTAATGAATTATCAAGTTAATAATTAGTGCATTTATTTATAGTTAATCTTTTCTTTTCAATTTGTGAAATTTTGTATTTTGTAACTCTACTAGTATTCATAGAAATATTGAAGTTGTTTGGCACCAACTAATAAATTTGTTTAGCATCAATCAATAAATATTCAAGATAAACCATGAAGGAAAACAATGATCAATGCTAGGGCTAACCAATTAATAAGTATATACCTGAATAAGTCATGCATACATGTGAATAAGAGAAGAAAAAGTACTCAAATACACATAAGCCTTGATGTATACACACGAATACATAGTATACACAAATTAATAAAAATTATATGCATGAATACAAGGTATACACATGAAAACACATAAGGCACAAAGTATACATTGGAATGCACATAAGTCACAAAGTATACATGTAATTTTTAAAATATACACTTGAATACACAAAAATCATATCTATTGAACCATGGATTTATAATGCAAATATGGACACCATCAATAAAAAGGATTTGTATTAACCAAATAGCCATGTAGGAATACATCAATATATGTTGATATAAGTATAAAATATATACAAAATAGCCATATAGGCTTACGAAAATGCTATATAGGAATACAATTTCAAATATATCCAATACAAAATATGTACAAAAATGCCATATAGGCATACAACAAAGGGCTTTGGAATTAAAATTCATTGCTCTCTATTATCTCAAAACAAATTCTTGCTCTTTGCTTGTTGACGGGATGGTGATAATTCTATCACTCATTTATTCTGAGGTCAAGGAGTGCTCCTGGTGCTCCTCCTAGGGTTTAGTTCCTGGTCAAGCTATATCTATTACAATAAGAAGTAAAAACATTAATATATAGAAATTAAATTATAAAAAATGATATATTTAACAAAATAATCACTTACCGCCATTAGATGATCACTCTCCTAAAGGGAAATATTCATGTGCTAATGTTGAGGCATGTTGAAGCCTTGTACAAACCATCCAAATAGAAATTAAACTATGAATCAATAATGGTTTGATTTTTCACTAACTAACAACTATAACAATGAATGTAAACTAAAATTTAGTAATCTACCTCATACCTCTGTGAGAGCCATTGAGGATTCTATAGCAGATGAAACACCAAGCTCCATTTCCCTCTGAACATTTGGAGGTTTATTTGCTTCCAACATCTGAAAATAAAACAATTAATTATTCAATCATGAAAACTACAATAGCGATGCACGTCAAGGCTTATAATGCATGAGATAATGAACAAAATTTTGAGTACTTATTATACTATATATTTTTGACTATCATGCTTACTATTTTCCCTATCCATATCTTGTTTGAAAGCACCTATTTTTAGGCTTTTACCCATAGCAGCAAGGCAGTGAACTATTTGATAAAATACTTTGGTAGACATGCACGATAGCTATGGTAACATAGAGAAGGCAGTGAACTATTTGAAAAAATTCCTCAAAGAAATGGGGTCTCATGGTGATGGAATTCCATTACAAACAAATGTGCCATGACATTCCATAACCATGAGACCACATTTCTTTGAGGCATTTTTCAAATAGTTCATTGCCTTGTCTATGGTATTATACTAGGATGGGGTGGATGGTATAGTGTGCTCTTGGTTATGAGATGGAGGGTGATCATGACATGAAGAGGGAGGGGTGGGGACATGAAAAAGTGGAACAAAAGGTGGAAGATTCCATGGATTGGTAAATTGAGGATGAGGATGAGGACCTTGAAAAGAATTTGGAGGGGAATTTAGGCTAAAGGGTTGGTTTCTATTCTTCAAGCAATGAGCTTTTTGAAAAAATTCCTCAAAGAAATGTGGTCTCATGGTGATGGAATGCCATTCCATCACCATGAGACCACATTTCTTCAAGGTATTTTTTCAAACTACTCACTATCTCAACTATGATATTGCTTACTATTATGCTTTGATAGATTTTTTCCAAGCATCCATAGTTTGTTGGAAAACACCTATTTTAGGATTTTAGCCATAGCAATAAGGAAGTGAGTAGTTTGATAAAATTCTTTAGTAGACATGTATACAAAAATGTGGTAGCATAGAAAAGGCGGTGATTTGTTTGAAAAGTTTCCTCAAAGAAATGGGGTCTGATGGTGATAGAATGACATTCCATCACCATGAGACCACATTTCTTCAAGCCATTTTTTCAAACTACTCACTACCTTGTCTATGCTATTGCTTACTATCATGCTTTGATAAATTTTTTCCAAGCATCCATAGTTTTTTGGAAAGCACATTTTTTTGGATTTTAGCCATAGCAGCAAGGAAATGAACTATTTGATAAAATTCTTTGGTAGACATGTATGGAAAATGTGGTAGCATAGAAAAGAAAATGAGTTAGCTTGAGGGTCATTTCAAAGAAATGGGACCCCATGGCGATGAATGGAATTCCATCACCATAAGACTACATTTATTCAGAGGAAATTTTCTAACTACTCACTCACTTTTATCTATGTTATTGCTTACTATTATGCTTTGATAGATTTTTCCAAGAATCCATAGTTTGTTGGAAAGCACCTAATTTAGGATTTTAGCTAAGGTAGCAAAGGGAAGTGAGTAGGATTGATTGGGAATTTTGTAGACGGTATGGAAGGCAAGGAGTTTGCCCGTCAGGAGCCCTGGGCGGTGATGGAATGACATTCCACCATGAGACCACATTTGAGGCATTTTTTCAAATAGCTCACCGTTTCTTTCTATGCTGTACTACATTTTCCATATATCACCATGAGAATATTATTTTTCAAGGCATTTTTTCAAAATACTCAATGTATTTTGCTTCTATGCTTACGTTTACTATTATGCTTTGATATATTTTTCCAAGCATCCATAGTTTGTTGGAAAAACACCCTTTTAGATTTTAGCCATAGAAGCAAGGAAATGAACCATTTGATAAAATCTTTGCAGGCAAGTATGGAAAATGTGGTAGCATATTAAAGTACAAGGCGGAGGCTTATTTTAGGGTTCTTCTAAATAATCCTGATGGAATGCCATTCCATCACCATGAGACCACATTTCCCTTTGGAGGTATTTCACAAAATACCACCCTTGTCTATGCTTACTAATATTCTTGATATATTTCTTTTCCAAGAATCCATAGTTTGTTGGAAAGCACCTATTTTTTGGAATTTTAGCCATAGCATCAAGGAAGTGAACTATTTGATAAAATGCTTTGGTAGACATGTATGGAAAAGGTGGTGAGTTGTTTGGAAAAAATCCTAAAAGAAATTGGGTCTCATGGTGATGGACATCACCATGAGACCACATTTCTTTCAAGAATTTGTTCAAACTACTCATTGCTTACTATTATTCTTTCATATATTTCTTCCAAGCATCAATAACATAGACAAGGCAGTGAACTATTTGAAAATATGCCTCAGTAAAAAGTGGTCTCATGGAATTCCATGACAAGCAAATGCAATTGGCAGCTTCTCCTAGTTATTACTTATGCTATGTGAAGTAATTGCATCACTGCTTATATTAACTTTCTAAACAACTATATTGTAGTTGAAATTTTATCATCTACCAACATCTAGTTATTAGTTATGGAATGTGAAGTAATGCTTCGAGTTTGAAAGATGTGAAATACAATGTAATCAATGATATGAATATAAACTACACAAATCTATTAAGTACAATTCATTAGTTAAAATATTTATTCTATTACCCACGTGTAAGTTTGTCTAACTCCACTAGAACTAGGAGGTGTTCCCACAAAGCCTCCAATACTAGCCTATTCAACATCCAAAATCAGATATTAGAATACTATTCATATAAAAATTCTATTAGCATGTAATAAATTTATAATTGTTTACTAGTTACACACCTTAATAGCAGATGCAGTGGAGTAATAAGCAAGTGTAGGGCTGGTGTATCTAGTATCAAAACTGTGACCCTGAAATTTTATTAAAAACATAAAATTAAATTAGTTAATCTTGCATTTCAAAATTGAAATTTAATAAATTAAATTCAATGATCATGCTAACATTTTCCCGAGTATTGATTCCATAAGCCTTGTTCAAAATGTCAACTGGCCTTTCCATATCCATAGCTGTAGACGTATCCTGCTTAGCAGTCTCTTGAGTGTTGGTGGGGTCATATGAACAAGTTTCCCCACAAGCTTGACATGAGTGGGATGGAATCCTACCACTTGAAGACTTTGCTAGATGTTGCTGTACTATAGGACATACATGCTGGATGACATTTTGGGTCAAAGAGTTGATAGCCTGCAAAGTGTCTATCTCGACACTCTCCTTCATGATGGAAGGGATAAGAATGTGCTCATGATATAGCCTAGCAAGAACTCATCTCACTTGTCACCTGGGATCCTATCATGTACTAGGTCTATCTTAAGCCGACCCCACACCTCTCCCCTGGAAGTCCCTCATATCAAAATATTTTAGGATTTTGTTTAGGATCAACTCACAATATAGTTTCCTTAGGAAATTTTGTGGGACTTCACAATTGTTGCATGGTGGGTAATCAAAAACCATGTACCATCGATCCCAAAAGGAGTTCCTAATCCCTTGGTGGTGGCACCAATGGATAGGAAACCTCTCCGCATTGAGGTCAATATTTTGATTCGTGCGTGGGTCAATGAATAATAAGCACAAATCTAATTTTATATTTTTTTCATCGTTTACATATTTATATGATAATTTATCCTGGTAAAAATTCCTAGCCGCCTTCCTCCTATCTTTCCAACCACTTAATTGTTTGTTGATTGCATCTACATGTTTTAATATTTCTTTAAGTGAATTTTCAAGTGTTCTTCTTTCCATGGTTGAACCTACTAGATCGTTCAACCTAGTGATTAACTCCTCAATTTTATTTTTATTGTTTTCAATTACTCCCATTAAATTTTGTTGAGTGCCAAGAGGATGTTGAGGGATTGGTGGAGGAGATTGTTGTTGTGGTTGTTGAACTTGAGAATTTTGTTCATTTTCTTGTTGCTTTGGTTGTTGAGTATTTTCAGTAGGATTTTCAAGAGGGTTTCCAAGAACATTATCATTTCCTACAAATTCAAAAAATGAATATAAAAAAAAAACCTAAAACTAACAAATTCACAACAAAAAATAAACAATCCTTACCTATTCAACCTCCCCGGCAATGTGGCAGCATCTTGGTGACAAAATAGCAACAAATTGACAAAAAAAAAGTGATATTGTCTCCTCTTAGAATGCAAGCATGCAAGAGAAGGGTTTTTGGCTGCGAACAATAGAAAAATAGTCAACATAAAAATGAATTTTATTTTCATTTTTGTTTTTGTGTTAATAAGTTATAACATGCTCGCATTATAATGTGAGCATGCAATAGGCTTAATGTGGCCAAGCCTTAGGCTCATTCACACCAAGGCATAACGTGAGTTCATTATAACATGCTCACATTATAGCCTATTAGATATTTTTTAAAATTTTGGCCACAATTTGGCCCCCCATCTTTTTGCACCTGCCCAGTGACAAGTTTATTTTTGGGTATGGCCATGCAAAGAGACTAGCAAGGTGTCTCCTGGTGCTGGAGCACCTAGGATAACCTCCATGTTGTTTGTCATCAATTTTGGCTTGTACCTGACCTTAGCCAAGTCAGGGTATTAGTGTGTTTAATTTGGACCTTAGAAGGTCTTGTTTGTGTGTGGTGAGTTAGTCACTAGGACTAAAGTCATCTTAGTTAATCATTGTTGTTAAAGGTTGCTTTATTTAGCTTTAGACAACTTATGTTGGAAGGTTGAGCCTTAAATGTGTTATAACCACATCCTTGTTGTTAGAAGACGCCAAGAGGTAGTTAGGGGAGTTGTTGGCTCATAATCAAGGAGATTGAAATCCTAAGATGTAGGATGATGGAAAGAGTTGCAAGAATGTTGCAAAGTTGCATGACAACATTGTTAGGTTGCATGCAACTTAGTTGTCTTGGATTCCCTAAAAATCAGGAGTATGGGATCGATCAACTTCCCTTGAAATATGGCAAAGACATCTAAGTAGGTGTGGTGGCTCACAGATAGTAGTTAGAATGCATTGTAAATAAGTTTTGGTTTGAAGGAATAGAGAACTTTCTGCATTTTCCTGTGTTAACCCGTGTATCTTGAAAAAAAAAGATATTAAAGGCACTGTACATACTGATTTAGCACTATATTTGAGTTCTTAGAATAGTTTTGAGTATCTTTCATTCTGAAATCAAGTGGCTTAGAGTAGATTTGTTGTTTTGAATTCACAGTCTAGAGTCTAGGGGTTGTAATTGTTGTTTTTGAGCAGTCAGTCTTTGAATGGCTCCCCCATAAAATCTAACCATGGGATTTCCCTGAGATTGGATTGAAATGACAGGGGAGCCAATCACTTGTATATATTTAGCAGTAGGAAGTTTAGGGAATGGAGCAAGGATTATCAAACTCAAACCCTAGGCGAGCTAGGACAGTCTGGTTAGGAGTTTGAGAGAGGAAAGTGAAGAACATAGGCAGGGGTTACAAGTATTGTATGAAAAAAGCATGGTATTAGGTAGGGTAAGGTAAGATATTCACATGCCAGAAGGATTGAAGCTTCCATCAATCCATTAGAAGAAACTTTGAATGAGAAAGCAGTAAAACCCTAAGGATTAGGCCTAATAGCCCTTTTACCCTTGATTGTAGGGATCTATTGTACGGAGGAGATAGGGGTCTGAAACCCTATGAATGTTTTAAAGGAATGAAAAGGGTTTCCAAAAGTGCAATTTATTTGCTAGGCTATTTGGAGAGTTTAGACAGGAAAAGCAAAAAGGTGACTGGTAAGGGCTACAAGGAATTAGGCCTCACCAAGGCAAATTCTTGAAATCGGGTAGTGTGAAGATTGAATGCCATCCTAGATGGATCTAATTGGATGTGAAAGGCATGTTTACAGTACCTCTAGCTCCCCTACAAGCAGTTCAAGTTTGATGATGAAGTTGGCACTTAGATTCTTCTAAGTCCAAGAGAGAGTATACCAATTTCAAAAGAGGTGTTGGTCTTCCAAGGTAAAGCACAAGTAGAAAACTCTTGGAGAAGAGTTGGAGCAGGTCTTGGTTATTCATCCAAGCTTAACAAGAACCCATTGGTATCAGGTTCCAGGAAGAAGATGGTGAAAATGTCTTCTAGGAGATTGTGCAAGCAACCTTTGGTACACCATACACCACTTCATCAAATGTAGGAGGAGTGGCCATGGAAGAAATAAAGTTACTCAATGCGAGGACATGAGATTGTAGTTTTATATTTTCTTTCCTCTATTCTTTCAATCTTTTAATCAAGACATTGACTGAATAACCGACATAGTACACATCACCTTCCAATGTTGGAGGCCCCATATCAACATGTGTGACTCTGTAATCCACCTCCGTTATTTCATCTTCATTTAAATCCTTCACAAGGTCAACAATTTCTAACATTTTATTTCCAGAAGTAGCATCAGTCACCATCCTTGACATCTTCTTGGTTTTCTTAGGTTTTTAAGAGCTTTGAAGTAACTTTGAAACTGT
>VDFB02239428.1:0-30571 GCA_007258455.2 Sequoia sempervirens | reverse complement strand
AAACCTAGTAGTTTAGAAACTACATTCAATTTTCTACAGATTCTATTCTTACATATTTTTGAAATAATATAGATAACTTATTCAAACTTTTACATCAAGTTGTCTAACTTCAAACTTTTACATCAAGTTGTCTAACTCTGATTTTTCTAAATGTTTTGCCACTTAAGGATCTATTTTTTCCATGATGATACTGCACATACCCGTAATCATTATACTTCTTATAGTTGGAGTGGCCACATTGAATACACCAATCCATGTTATTCCTTATAAAATTTCATGTAATCTTATCTTAGGCAGACTGTGGATTCATGCAATGAATGGGGTGCCCCCTCGACTCTTCATTGTAAAATGAAATACATCTACAACAACATAGTCCACACACTTGGCATTGATCTTGAACCTAATAGTGTCTTACAACTTAAGAAAAAAAAATCAAATTCCTTAAACACATCAACATCAACTACACCAAGGGAACCCATCCAATAGATCAACAAAGAACAACATATTGAACAAGTCACACAGCTATTAGAAGATGATTGGGGTTCCTTGGATTTTGAACATGAATTCATGGGAGAGTACAAGATCATACACAAATATTCAAATAGGGGAAACAAAAAAGCAGACGACCCTTCGAAAGCATCCACCTCAACCACTTTTTACAACAAAACAAACTACATGGCCACCTTTGATGATGCTTATCACCAACCACCAACCGATCAAAAAACAATGAAAAATATTTATGGAAAATGGTATGAGCTTATGAAACGACTTGGTTATAGTGTAAAAGGATGTGGTGCTAATGAACAAGGTATCTGCAACCCTATAGACCCTATCACACAACAAACCACTCATGGTCTTGGTTATTTCCCTTTGATAGAAATTTCCAAGCCTTCAATCAATGCCAACACTCTCACATCACATTCTTCTAATTCAACCTTAATTGTAAAGCATCCAAAACTAATAGACACTAGTGGTCTTGATTGTTCTTCTTCTCAAAACATGAAAAAATAAAAGAAATCTTCACTTAATTTCAATATCATTTCACAAAACACTAATGAATTGAATTCATTATATTTTACACCCTCCTGTAAAGGAGATCCCAAAATCTTGCAATCTAAACAATCTTGTGTTGATATGACATCTTGTACATCTAAGCAAGAGATATCTTTATCACAAACTACAAGACCACCTTCTACCATTGATCAAGAGGGTATCTTGTCCATACTTCTCCAAGATCACTTGATCATGTCCTTCTTCCATGAACTCACAAGAAATTATATTACAAGACTTCATTTTGTTCCTATCATAGAGTTCATGGTCATTATACTAATGGGTGTAATGTTTTGAGTCATAAAATCCAACATCTTCAAGAGTTTGGTATTCTTCCTTACGTGGGGGAACCTAATTCCTCTAATTGATATTGATTTTCACTCTAGCATGCATTTCATCAATCATTTCGGCTCACCCTTGTCCTACACTTAGTGTGGGAAAGGGGTCTGGTTAGCATTGTCCTCATATGTCACTTGGCATTGCTTCTTTTGGCTAGCTATTAACCTTTCATGAACATATACGAGAAAGCTTGGGATGTGGACATCATACCTTAAGTTGGCTCGCATGTGACATACTTTCTTTTTTCATGACAACTTATCAAAAAAATATGGCTTGGCATAGGTCTTTCCATGTAAGCTCTCATGTCTTCTTCTTCTACCTTAAAGAAATTTCTCAAAGTACTGGTGTTCACAACCACTTTAAATTGGGGGCATACATCACCACTCACATTTCATTGTGTGATTTCTTTCTTCTTGTGATGTGTCCTTTTCTTGATGGAGTCATTGGGCTTGATTCCCTCCAGGAGTGTGATACTTCTTTGAGACATCCTCTCTTGGAGATGTTAAGAAAAATTTCCCCTAAGATGAGACCTTGCACGAACTAAGAAAAATCCCTTTGAACATTCCTTGTACTATTTTTCATTGACAATGTTTATAAGTGTCAAGCATACGAAGTTTTGCTTACCTTATAGAGCTCAAAAATAATTTTCATTTATGGCACCTTATTAAAATTATCAGGAGGTATAACTTTGGTATGGTTGAGCAGGAAGCCCATTCTAAGGCATGACTTTCCCCTTAGCTACCTTGTGTATTTCTCACCCTGTGGACAACTAGAAGTTTCATGGCCCCAGAGTGAGTATACTTAGGACTTCTCACCGAGAAAACAAGCAAGAGTTTCATCACCTCTTGGAGTGAGTATACATTTTTGGACAAACAACCTAGATCTAATCCACAACATGTTGGACAAATAGTTGAAGTTTGATCCACCTTTTCATTTTCATCTTTCTCTTCTTCCTAGTTCTTACCATTGCATGATTGTGTATCTTGTTTTACTGCATGTCATTCACCTTGTGTGTGTCCTTTTGCGATCAATATTATCTTGACTTAGGATCTTAGATCCTGGGGGCTTGACCACCTTCTCAATCATTGTTATCCTAGACCATCTTCCTTAGTACGATTGGATCTCTCTTGAATGTCTACTTTAGTGTGATTTTGAATCAAGTTCATCCTCTCACTAAAGTGGGGGCTAAATGTACCACAGAAAAAAGGAAAATTGCTTGATTTGGGGAATAATTGATGATAAAAAGGACTTAATGAGGCCTTAATTTAGTGTTGTGAGGTGTTTTACACATCCAAACTAGGTCTTGGACCATTGCAAACTGAATAAAATGCATTTATTGATATCTTGTAAAGGTGTTGTAAAGTGTTGTAAAAGAATTTCACGCTTTTCTAGACTTAATAAACCCATATTCCCTTAATTCAACATTATAAAATGTATTTAATAGCATTATTACACTAATCTAGAAGGCTTGTAAATTGAATTTGACTTTAATCTAGTGTTGTAATGTGTTTTACACATTCACATTGGATGTTGTGTCTTTCTAGACTATATGGACCTTATTTTAATGATGCAAAGTTTATTTGATCACACTTTCACATTAAAATTTGTGTCCTTGGCCCTATCCACCCTTTACATCATCACTAATAGGCCCCTATTGTCCCATATTGTGCATCCTGAGGCATAAATTGATCAAATAACTAACTAAAAAAATCTACAAACGTAGTTTTCTTATCTCCCAACCTTCCAGCTAGCAAAATGGCCCCTGTGGGACCCATTCACCCTTGATGGTGAATCAATCCCATCCAGGTGTTACCCATTTTCCCTTGATGGTGAATGAGTCCCATTTGAGCCTTTTTTAGGGTTTAAGCAGGAAAAGTTGGATTTTAAGTCTTATTTTCTTCCATGTCGGCCTTAGGGATCTAATTAATGGGAAAATAAGGTGGATTTCCTATAAATACAACCTTCTAATCCCTAATTCATAATATCTTAACTCATTCACAACTCATTCATCATTTTTCTTCCACTTCAAGTCAAGCAAGTTAGGGTTTTTACATTCTAAGACATCAAGAAAGCTTCACAAGACATTCAAGGAGTTGAATCTTCATATTTTGTGGTAGAAAATCAAGATCAATCATCGTGGAATGGTATTAATCCCTTCAATTCATTTTCATTCTTTATTTTATTTAATTAACTAAAAGGGGTTTGACCAAGGAAAACCCCAATGCCCTAACATCCAACATTTCTCCTTCTCTTCTTGTGTGTTTGTAGATTTAGGAATCTTGGAAGCTTGGAAATAATTGAAGATCAAGTTACAAAGTTTTTGAAGACATCTCCTTGTTGAATAAGGAAAAATATCAACAAAAAGTCATTTTCAGGTTTGGAAATTAGACTTTTGGAGGCGGACACCTGTAAGGAACCGAAGAGCAGATTGAGGGCTTCAATTTCCACTTTTGTATTTTTAGAAATTAAAAAGTGGATGAATTCACCATGAATGTGAATGCATCCCATTTTCAAGCCTGAACAAGGTTCTCTATAGTTTTGGATACCCATTTTTTTGAAACGAGCTCTAGAACAGTTTCCCAGATTTGGGACTAATTTTTCCTAGAATGGCGAGTGAGTCCTAGGAGGCTAAATTTTTAGCATCAACAACATTCCAGAAATAATTTCCAATTTCCATCAAGATCTCAAGTGCACCCTTTCAGTTTCATCCAATTCTGGTACAATTTTCTTTCATTTCTAGTTTTTTTGCATATCACAATGTGTTTTCCAACAAGTTCCATTTCAATTGTTTTCACTTAATGATCAATAGATTTTATCAGTTATTTTTATTTAGTTTATCTCATTTAGACAAATTTCCATTATACTTACATTAGTTTGACTGAACCAACCTAGATTTTGTGTGGGATCTATCTCTTTCCTTTAGGTAAAAAACCCTAATTGAGCAAGAGAGTCATAGCATCCTAAACCAAAAATATATATGGTTCACCAACCTTGCATCATGATTATTTCTAAGCTTTTTTTCATCCATGGCTACCTTATCAAGGACCACATTCATCATTTTGACCTTTTCTTTCACCAGCCACTCTTTTTTCTTATAGTTCACTAGAGCCACACAAACATCCTACCGCTCTTTTAGTCTTTTATTTAGGTCCTTAACCTCTGAAAAAATATATTTGGCAAGAGAAAGGAGGTTTCTAGTGCCATCCTCCACCACTCTACTAAAGAGATCCATATCGATCTCATCCTAATTCATAGGAGCAATAGTAGGAAGAGTGGTATTCTCATGGAGGTCCTTCTAATCCCAACCTTTTCCATCCAAATCCTCCTCAATAAGAGATTCCTCCAAATCAATAAACTCAACTTTTACCCAATGATTCTTATCAATTTTGGCCATCTTCACCAACATTTCAAGGAGCCCTTTCTTATCATCAACCTATTTGGCCTTCTCATCACCCTTGCAAACAGGGGACTCCAAATCACCATGCTTGAGAGGAGCCTCCCCATCATTCACAAAACCCTCACCCTCCAAGGTATTTTCCACCAAATCCTGCTCTTACATTCTCCTAAAACCCCTTGACAAAAGGAACAGGGGATTCCTCCACAACTTTCATCCCATCCTCCCCCAAAATAATACCATGCTTCTCCTTCTGAGAGACCCTTTTCTTCCCCTTCAAGCTCTTAATACCATAAGGAGCATCAACCTCAACCTCATTCATTTCAATGTTAGTCTCGTAACCCTTTGAATAGTAACTTAACTTTTGTTTCTACAACTAGGTGTGAATATATGAGTATAGTTTTGTACTTGTCAAAGTCTTCAAATGTAGGTATTTCATTATTTATAATCATATATTTTTACAACCAAGAACTCTATAAATAAAAAACTCATAATATAGGATATGTGATCCTATCATCATTTGTCATAGCTTTTGTTAGTGTTTTTCCCTATACACACTATACCAATCAATTGTGTGATCTCTCTTCATTCCCACGTAGTACAATAGTTGTATAAATATTTCTTGGTTCTACAAGTTCTTAAGATGTTCATATTCAAATGATATTTCTATATTATTGAGTAAATATGAATGATCTTGAGATAAAGGGGCTAGATATTTTGGAATCGATGTATCTATGCACTTACTTGGATCACAATGATATCAATCATATTTAGTATAAATATGACCAGAATAAGATAATTTTAATTTCCAAATAGTCCACGTATTGGAATTTTAGATTTAAAATGAATGCATATTTGAGGATTCATTTATTCTATAAAAATCCTTGATATCTCCCCTACTATCCCCTCATCAACCAATCAAAAGAAAATGCACATTTCTAAATTAAGTGTCACTCTTTGTGACAATGCATCTAGTTACACCATTTAATAATATAATTTGTATCACTAAATTTAGTACCACCTCTAATCTTTAGTCATTCTTTAACTAGATATCTCTTCACACATACATTTGCTCCATCATAGTCTCATTTTTTGTGCTTAGCTTCAAAAGCATCCAAATATGAGGTATATCCTTCTTGGTGTTTATTATGTTCAACCAATAGAATATACAAGCATTCTTGAATTTATTGGTAAAACTATCTAACCAAATGAGATGTTGAACCATTCTAATATTTTTACCTATAATAACTCAAAAAATTGTTAAAAACAATAATGCACATACTCTGATAAATGATATTGATCATCAATCATGTAAAATGGTACTCCATGACTATCTTCATATTCAAGATTTTGTACTATCAAGGGTGTGTCTATATGTGATGTGAATAAAAAGATATTCAAATATAATTATAATACTATGGATTAGACTTTGTTTTATGGTTGAAATGTGTAGTTTTCTAGGAAATTGGCTACAAAGAAAATAGTTCCAATCAAGAAAAATTCCTTACACATCCTTAAGTATTGATCTAACTATCAATATCTATGGCTATGTCTTGCATACTTTTAAAAAATATTTTTTCTTGAAATTAGAAATAAAATTAGCAACACTTACTTCTCTTGTAACCAACTCACATCTACAACCTTCACCTCCACCCTTCAGATTGTATTTCACTATCTCATATCTCTTTTTCTCAACTATTTTTTTTCCAAAATCATGCTTTCTCCCATGAATACATAATATGGACTTTGATAACCTACTACATTGTAAACACTTTTTATTTAAACAACCACTATTATAAAAAAAAATCAACTATCATCTCTAACATGTAAATTTAAATCTATTAAGTCCTTGGATGACTGTGATAGTTAAACTTCACCACTCCTATAATATATCATAAATATGCAAAGTAGAACAAATATTACATAATAGCTCATGATACATAGAAAACTCCACATGGCATTTGCAACATGTATTATGATTTTTAATAGGTACACAATAAGAGGGATTACAATATTTAAATTCCCTTTGTGATATTTTCAAACTTTGACGTGTTTCAAAAAATCATTTGTACAATGTTGTTTGGCTACGTTCCAAGTATTTTTTATGATGTGATTTGTAGTCTTGATCACTAATTCTTAATTTTGAAACATCTTTTACATTGGGTGATACTCTAGAGTTAGAGTGCCAAAATTTTTCAATTTCATCTTGTGTGCTATTAATTAGCTTCTTATCAACCCATCGAAGCCAACTACTAAAATCTCAAGTATCATTTTCAAGAGGACTATCTAGTCTTGATCTTATTTCTAGTGCTTTTGACATTGTTTTATAATTTAGGCTTAATTCAAGACAAGTTTAATTTATTTATTGAGTCTTTCATTCTTTTCTTAATATTGAAGTTTTTTTTATTTATCTATGATCAGTTCTTTTATCTTTCTCATGACTATTCTTTCCAATATAATTGAGTGCATTAAAAATAGTTTAAATAAAAAAATATTTTCATTAGATATTTTCTTTATCCAAATATTTAATTATTTTGGTAAAGGTCTCATTTTGTACATTTTTACTAATTAGAAAAAATTACATTGTTTAGTTAATGTTTTATTAACAGAGTTTTCATTAAAAAAAATTGAAGCCCACAATCAAATGGTTTGTTATGACCTCTTGTCTTTAAGATTTTCTATTATGTTCTCATAAATTTCAAGTAACCATTTTAGGTTTTTTGGGTGTTTTACAATTCTATTGAGCTCACTAGAAAATGGTGGGTGTGGGATTTTATTTTCTTCTTCCCAAAGGTCCTCTCTTCATATGTAATTTAGAAATACATTAATTTTCATCGCTTTATGTGTTATCAATTACATCAATGTTATGAACGATTGGGCTATGGAGTGCAATTTCAATATCATGGGATTCATATCCACATTCCTCAATACTATGTCTAATTTTATCTTCTTATATTTCTATGATGTTACTCATATCAATAGGTGTTTCATAAAATTTTACAACATTTTAACAAGTTTTATGTTCAACATTTTTATATTCAATTATATTTTTTAAAACATTTCATTATATTCAACATTAAAAACTTCAATTTCAATGTCATTTAAGGGTAAAGAATAAACTTCACCTTCAAAAGTATTCACTGTACCATTTCTTCCAATCATTTTCCTTACTCTATCTTTTTCTCTAATTGTTTCCATTTTCTCCACTTGAAGTTTCCTCTTCTATTTGACTTTATAATGACTATTGCTACCCATTATCCAAACAAAAAATCATTATCCTAATAATTTATATAATCAAATTTTATGTTAAAGAGTGTACAAAAGAATAATTTCATATGTAATATGCAAAAATCAAAGCTTCTTGAGAGAAGATCATTTGTGGGGATCATTTCCAAGCCCAAAAAAAGATTTGGTGTATTATTCAATACAAGAAAAGTGGATATCTATTCCATTTTTTAATGCATCAAATCAACAAAAATACTTGTAGGATACAAATATATATTATTTTGAAAACAAATATCTATTAATAATGGACATTTGTTAGTAAGGGATATCTATTTTTTATACATAAATATTTTCCTTCATTTTTCCTTGAGAATGCATTGGATTTAATCTTAGGAGTTTCAAACCTAAGACGTCAACTAGTCCAATGTGTTTAGAGGTTTCATCCTCTTCTCATGATTCACCCTTCATGCTAATAAGCTTTTTCAATTTGAAATTGATGGAATGAAAAGGTTTAATTCAAGAAATTGTGAGCATTCTAAAAATATAAGATATGTTTGATTATGAATTTATTAGGTAATTATTATGTATTTTTTGCATGTACTATGTCTAAAGTTTTGATTGAAGAACATCCATAACTTTAAAATTGTTTCACCTTTTTCAAATATGAATGATGTGCCACACTCTATGCTTCACTAACTATAGGTTTCAAAAATTGAATTTCATAGTGTTTTGACCAAGTTAGGTTGGCCATAAAACTAATTTTTAATATTTTTGAAAATTCCTAGTCAAAATTGCATAACTAATTGTAGAAACCTAAAATATGACCTTACCTAATCACACAAAATATTAGCATATTCTAAGCCTATAATTAAATAATATTTACTATTTATTTAAATATTCCCATAATTTTCCCATCTTTATCCTAATCCTTTAATTAAATTTAAATATTTATTATTTATTTAATTATTATGTGTTTTTCATCCCATTAATTAAATAATTATTTTATTCATTTAATCAATTCTACTTTATCCTCTATCCTTGTTGATTTAATTCTAGCTCTTTATCTTATTTACATAGATCATAATATATTTTTTTATCATGTGACAAGTTTCTCCTTCACATGTCTAACTAACTTCTTGTCTAAATTCATTAAACCTAGAAGCCTCCCCAAAATTCAAACTAAATTTTTATCTTATCCATTCATATTATATAAACCTTTTAATCCTAGTCATTCCATTATGATTTTTATCCTTATCACAATTCTAAACCTAAATCCAATCCCTCATGTGTCACTTGTCAAATGACTACATCTTTCATCAAAACCCTAATCCTTCTTCAATCTTACCCATCCATCATCAATCATTCCTAGAAATTGATTTTCCTCTTCAATACTATATCTAGAGGCTCTTATCCTTCATTTCTAGCTCTTACAATATATGTAATCTACTATCATACCTACATGATACTATTTTTATCTATCTTTATCAAATCATATCAACAAATATCAAATTGTATCAAGGTTATGTTAGGGTATGTGTAGGATCATGATGGGCCAAAAAGTGGCAATATGATGGGTATGTGGCTGACAAATTTCTTTTTACCCAAAATTGATGAAACGAAAAAGGGTTTTTAAAGGAGATTCTCATATTTCCACCAATATAAATTATGCTTTAATTTGAATTTAATAAGTAATTATTATTCATTTTCTATTTGAATTACAACTAAAGTCCTGATTGATAGGCTGATTGAAAAACAACTATAGCTTTCAAATAGTATCACATTTTTTGAATCCAAAACATGAGTCACATTCTATGATTCACATAATTTAGGATTAAAAAAATAAAAAATGAATTTCATGAAGTTTTAACCAAGTTAAGGTGGTTAGACATACGATTTTTTATATTTTTCAAAAGTTGTAATAAAGAATTCATAATTAATAATTTACTTGGAAAAAAATTACAAAAACATATGCATCACATCGGAACATGAGTCCTCTACTTATATCTAAAATCTTATAAAAAAATATTATCATTTTATTTTGGCTAGGGTGGTTAGACAAACACCTACTTCTTATTTTTTTCCTGAAATTTAAGTACTCTTGCATTGAAATTTCAAATTTTCACCAAATATATATATAATTTTTAAACAAACCTAGTAGTTTAGAAACTACATTCAATTTGCTACAGATTCTATTCTTACATATTTTTGAAAAAATATAGATAACTTATTCAAATTTTTACATCAAGTTTCCTAACTCTGATTTTTCTAAAATTTTTGCCACTTGAGGGCCTATTTTTTCCATGATGATCTTGCACATACCCGTTAGAGCATTGACCAATCCACATATTATCAACATCAAAGAGAAAATCAAATAGAATAAGGGTGCACTCCATTTGCACTTGTCAAGGAGTGAAGAAAATAGGTGAAGGTATTGTGCTTTGTATTTCTTTATTTTCCTTTTTGTTTACCTTTAATATTTCATCATCTTTATTTTGGCATGCTTGGTGAGACCCACATCCCTTTTACCACTTTTTGGTGAATTTTTTGTGGCTTTTAATGATGTAGAAATTATTTTAGGTCACTAACTATAAAGTGGTTCCTCTATTTCATAGAAAGGCACCTTTGTAGAGTAAATTTGTTCCTTTGTTTCATAAAAGGGTGCCTCTATTTTGTGAAGCTACGCTTTTATCATTCAAAACTACACTTTTATTTTGTTCTTTCAATTTGATCCTTTTGAGCTTGGCCTAGGGTTTTGTTGACCTTTGATGCTTTATTTTGCAATATTTCATCATTATATAACTCTATTTTTTGTAGGTTATGAACCGTAATTTTTTTGCCACTGTAATACCCCTCCGTGTCGGTTGTTTTGGACTTGTGTGTGTGTGTGTTTCATTGGTTACTGAGTTATTTGATTGTGTGGAAAATATAATATGTTAGTAATCATGTTTAAATAATTAATTAAATCATAAATGAAATTGCAAGGTTATTTAAAATATAATTAGGAATTAAAATAATAATCAATTAAAGCAAATCAAATGATTTAGAACAAATAATCAATCAAACTAATTCGTTAAAAGTAAAAGTGATATTATTAGATAAATTGATTTAAATTGTTATGAACAAGTAATCTTGAAAAGATAATTATTATTATAATAAGAAATTTAATGGATACTTATTTAGAATCTTGCAAATGGTTGATTTTAATTATTCTAATGTGGAAGTAATTAACAAATAGGGTATTGTGAAGATAATGAATATATATTCAAATAGAAGTTCATTTTTGTGGAGTTAAATTTATTTAGTTTAATCAAAATGCTTGATAAAAGAAAATGAAATATAATTACTTGAAAAGGCAACAAAAGGAATTAAAGGGATTAAATATTATTTGGATTTATTTCTTGAGTTGTGACTTTTGGTTTTCACTGAAGAATATGAAGAATAACCAAATATAAAACTCCATCTTTTGTGGATTTGAAGGTAATTAAATTTCATTTTTGGAGAAGTGACTTTTGGTATTCACTGAAGAGGAAATGGAAGGGACTTCTTGGGGTGATTTTATTTAGAGGATTTTGTTTTTGAAAAGGGGGTTGCATTCTCTTTCCAAAAGAGATTTTGGAGAATTTGGCAGTCATCTTTCTGTTATAGTATTATATTCTTTTATTCTTCTGAGAATTCATTGGAGGATTGAGATTTAAGTTTGAGGGAGGATCTTGGAGCTGTTGCTGGAAGGATTGGATCAGCAAGAAGGATAAAGCGGTTACAGTTATCTGCAGGCGCAGGACGTCAGGTTCTCCTTCTTCCTTTAAATTATCTTCTTTTTATAGCATCAATTGAAATAAGAATTCTTTGTTCTGGATTTGAAATTTAATGCATGTAGAAAACTCTCAAGTGTTTTGGACTGCGTTTCAATCAAGAAAAAATTTACCAAGGTTCAGGATTTTAGTTGATTTAATGAAATTATTTGATGGGTTTTGGATCGCTGTTTATTAAAATGAAGCTTTGGTCGGGATTCTGGGAATAAACAGTATTGCTGGAAAAAAATAAAAATAAAAATAATAATCCCCTTACTGTGAATTTCTGGGTTGATATATATATATTTTTTCAAATACATTTTTCATATAAATATATATATACATTCTGTAACCTATATTGTTGATTGTCATTCTCTGTTTTTGAATTATTTATAATACAGTATATATATGTATATATATTAGATATATATATATATACACATATATATTTATAAATAAATATTGAATGTGAAATTTAATTCTTAAATTTTGAATTGTCACCATATTAAATTTGTTTGAAATTATTAAAGAAATAAAAATAAAAATTTATAATTCAAATTTTCGTTGTTTAAATTATGTGAATTTATTTTTAAAAATAAAAATAAAAATAAATATTTGCTGACGGGTGATGGTTCGGCCTCGGCTGTACCCACCACCCGGCCAGCCGTAGTGGTGAAGCAGTAGCGTACGGGCTACCACGGCAGTCCGTCGGACTGCTGTGACAGTCCGTAGACTGTCCGCAGTCGGGTGTTATTCCCGTGGCTGGTAATAGCCATAGCAATTCCAAATAAAATATAAGTTTTTTGAAATATGCACTTTACTTTTGCTTTAAATGAAAAATTTGTGTTTTGATATATGTATTTATAATTATATATATATATGTATGTATGTATATGTATTAATTTATTTAATTAGATATCATTAATTTAACTGGTAATTTTATTAATTAATTATGTCTGTAATCAGTTTGGTGATTTTTCTAGAATAAAATTTTATTATAATGAAGATATGGAAATAGAAAGGAATTATTTATTAATTTGTTAAATTATGAACTTGATACTATAATGTAGTAAAAAGACAACTTATGAATATAGGTCAGCTTTGATTAATTCATTCTTGTTTTAGTGTGTATATTATGGAAATGAAATTTATTTTTTTGGAATTAAACAAGTTATCTTTTTTTGAAATTAAGTCTTGTAAACTTGTTGGATTCTTAGAATAGATCTTTTCTCTTTTGCATTCCCTCCTCAAAAAGAATTAAAATATATAAATATGTAGTGGTCTTAAGATTTAAGATTTTAGGGTGGTAAGTTTTATTACGTAGTTTAAGTATTTAGAGTATTGTTATTATTGTCATTTTAAAGTATAGACAATTGGTCTTAAATGGTTTTTACAATTAATTTAAATATTGGAAGTGAATGTTAAGTGAGTATGATGAAAGGGGAAATTTAAATGTATGGGTATAGTTAGAGATTGATTAGGGTAATTTCGAATTGGATAGTTTATTGGTGAAATGGAATTTTAATCTTTTGAAAATTGACTTCCCTTATATTCATTTAATGATTGATTTGTAAGTACGCTTTATGGATAAGACTTTTAGAATACTTGTGATGGTTATCATGAATTATTTTAGTATGGGTAAGTTGTAAAGTTATTTAGTTTTGGTCATTAATTGATTGGTTAATAAATATTGTTCTCGATTGAATTATTGATTGATGTTTATTATATAAGTGTTTTTTGTGGAGTTGTGAGTGGTTGAGTATTTAAGGTGTTCTTAAATTTGGTGCCTTGGATGCTTGGTTGAATGCTTTTACCCTTGTTGTTGAAGGATTGTTTTTGGGTGGTTCCATGTTGGTGTGAATGCCTTTGGAGGTTAGTTTTGATTCAAGGAATCCTTTGTCTTTTAAATTTGTGTTGCAATGTATTTGGGAACTTGTATTTTGTTGATGAGTTGTGGGAAGTTGATCTTCTTGGATTTCTGATTTATTTTGTATCAAAGTTGTTTATGTGGTTTGGATGGGGTAGTTGATCTTATTTTAATGTATTCACTCATTATATTTGAATTGAAATTAGATCTGGTGGCCTTGCAATTATTGTTGTCATTGCTATGTTGTTGTTTTTATGAAAGTGATTTGCGTACCATCATAAGGGGGGTTCTTGTGAGGAGAAAATTGAGGTCTCCCATGGAATGCCTAGTTGGTGGCTTTTGGTTTCATTTAGTGATTTCATGAATTAAAGGTTGATTTTCTTTTGCGTTTTCCTATTTGAGGTGACGCCATTGTTAATTTGTAGATGGGTCTTGATGAATCTGTCCTTGTTATGGCTTTTTCTGATTTACTCTCATATTTGAGGAAATTTTATCCTTGTGTTGAATTATTGGAGAAATACTCATGTTGCTTCACTTTACCTTTGTTTATGGGTTTTCATTCTTTTGGCTTCCAGAGGCTTGAGATGATTGATAATTGATGTTCTCTCTCTTTATGGGCCCTTGATGTGGCAAGTGTTTTGGTTTCATGATTTTAAAAGGGTTGTACGGAATTTGTTGAGACTTGGAAATTGTATTTATAGCGAGATGGGTAATGCCTCGCATGCTTCTCAGTTGTGATATAATATTCTTGTTATGTTGTACAACCCTTGGTTTCTTGGTTTTATGTGGTTGGGTCTCTAGGGAGAGTGGCTCCTCGTGGGGGCCGGCGCCCCGCTTAAGGGGAAGAGCACAGGATAACCCACGAGTGAGTTTGTAATTAAGTGAAAACCTAATAATTAACTTAGGAGGGTTGGGTAGTAATATCATTATAAGATTAATAAAATGGATGCCTCGTCTTCATTAGTGCTTCCGTAGGCTAATGGAAGGCTGAGAAGGCCGTGGTTGGCAAGGTCATGACCTCGTCTTCACAAGAGGTCTACGGCTCCGCATGAGTCACCCTATGGACCGGCGCCTCCAGTTGGGAGGAAGAGCACAGGACAGCCCATGTAGGACTATGCGATGACACTCTCCCCTAGTTGCCCATGTGTTTTACTTTATTGTGTACCTCTGGAAGTAGGTTGTGGGAGTTGTTTTAGATTGTTGTTTGAATTGATTTAAATTGATTTATGATTATTGTTTTAATACATCTTTAGTATGTTTTGTGGTCTTGTATGATTTCATTTATATTTGATTTACGATCTTGTATCTTATGATATTGTGATATGATGTTATTGTGTTGTTTAATTGCAATTTGGAATTGTATTATGTTTAGTTGATTTGGAAGTGTTTCATGATCATCCTTTGGTTACTTGTTACTAGTCATTGCTTTGATTTATGTGATGAGATGTATGATTTTAAGTTATTTTAATGACTCTTGGGTGTTGTTGTTAGAGTAATAAGTTATTATGCTTAATTAATTACATCACATTGATTAATTAATTAAGTCACTTATTCCTCTTTATTACTTAAGCTAAACTTAGGCACATTTATTAATTAATTATTAATTATTAAGTGTACTAAGGGTTTCATTTAGGGTTTCCCTTTTTAGGGTTTCTTGATCTCTTCATAAGGATTGATCACATTGTAATAATTGATTCTCTTAATGCATTTTTTGAGGGTTCAGAGAACATCTTTTTGTTCTTCATATCTTTTGCATGTGACAGGTATTCATCTTGCATGTAGGTGATCTTGGATTCTATTGTTGATTATGTCATGGTAATCCTTGAGTTTTATGATACTTTTGTATGGCATTGAGTCTTGTGGTTCCCTTTTTGGATGTTCTTGGTTGAGGTCTCTTTCTTGTTAGCTCCTAGCACGGGGGGTGGGTCTTCGGACTCACATGGTCGGGTGGAACGTGCTAAGCACCCCATTGGGTCCCCAGTCGAGGATCGAGAGGTGCGGATTGGTGCGGTTGCAGCGACTCCAGAGTTGTATCCATCTTGGAGCTAGTTTTCATCTGTTTATTTGTATTATGTTATCTTATGTATGGTTTCCATTTATGTTTGGAAACACTCTTGTATCATTGTACCTTTAGAACATTGTACTGTAATGTATTGTTAACTCGGTGTGGTTATTGGCCATGGCAGTTGTTATTCATTGGGTTGAGTTAATTATTTATATGTTGTATTTATATACTCAAATGGTTTCTTATCAATGATTATCATGTATATGTTATATTTGTTAATGTTTATTTTGTTATGGATTATATCTTTGGATTTTATTCTTTATTGTTGTTGTGTGGATCTCAGTCTCGTAATGACTCTTCGTGTACCCCAAGGGATGTATGTGTTAGTGAATCTGCTTAAATGGAATTCATGTCATGACTTAGTGTGTAATACATGTATGTTATGTTTACTTAAAAAAAAAAAAAATTGTGTTGTAATTATTATGTATTTGTCCTTTGGGGTTCACACAGCGGGGCGTTACAGCCACCCTAATCCTTTCTAGCGCTTCTAGGGTTTTTGACCTAAAAGGAGAAAAAAGGGCCACAAGATCTAGGTAGGTTCACTCAAATTATGAAATGTATGATGTTATTTGAACTAAATGGAATGATATAAGTGTATTTATATGAACTAATTGACTAATTATGTATGCAAAACCTAAGATTTATGCAATGTTGGAAAACACAATGTGATATGCAAACAATGAACTATCAATGAACAAATACAAAAGAAAAGAGAAAAGGGTTGAATCAGAGTGCACCTAGGTAGAGATTGGAGAATTTAGAATCTTCTAAATGTTGTCTGAAATCACAGAAAATCACCATTGGGACTCATTCACCACTAATGGTGAATCAGTCATGCTTCTAATGAAAACCATCAAGAATAGGTTTCTAAGTGTCAGGATCCAAATTTTGAAAAAATCTAGATTTTCAACCTTAAGGAGGGACTCATTCGCCACTGATGGTGAATCAGTCCTCTCCCAAAAATTTGAGAAATCAGGGAACAATTTTGTAGCACCAAATTTGAGGTTGTTTGCTTGTCGAGTTGCCATAGTCAAATGTATAGAAAATGGACATAATGTCTTCTCCAAGCTTGAAATAAAATGTAGTTGACTTCAAACACTTTTTTGACTTCTTGTCCACTTTTCAACACCTAAATGCTTGTCAAATCTACATACACGAGTCTGTAAACACACATGCAAAAGGGGTAAAATGGTTAAGGGTTAGGATATAGGGATTTGCCTTGGTCAAATCCCACTTTGGTAATCAAACCCTTAATGAAATAATGAAGGAGAATGATAAACAAATAACATGCAAATGCTATCAACTTACTAAACCCTTGTTGAAGAAAATCTGAAGATATGTTAATGGATGCTCCAAAATGCTTGATTATAGGATGCAAAGTGCTCAAATGAAAATTGAATGCTTGAATGAGTTAGGAGATTGTAAGAGATGTAAAATGAGGAGAAAAACACTTATTTATACATTCTTGTTCCTTAGTAACCCATTGATACCTCATCACAGGCCGACATCCAATAATTTGGAATAAACACCCAGAAGGAAATTTGAAATATTTTTAATTTGGAGCTAAGAGCAACTCATTCCCCTCCCATGAAAAATGGGTCCCACCTTGGAATTGAAAGTGGGTGTCAGGAATTAAGTCACACTTAATGTTATTTGTGGGGTTTACATTCAAAAATACACTTAATTAAGCCTTATAAGGGCATAAAGGGGTCAAATAAAGCATAAGAAAGGTGTAAATTGTGAAATTAAGCCTAGAAAAGCGTGAAATCTTGTTACAAGACTTTACAACACTTCAAAATAGGACTTTATTAGTGATGAAAGGTTATTTTTAGTTGAATTGTAATGAATAGAGCCTAGAAAAGTGTAGAATTATTTTACAACACTTCACAACACCTTCACAAGACATCATAATTTGAATTTTAAGGACCTAAATTTGCATATTCAAGCCATATTACATCAATAAATCAAATAAAAATAGACCAAGCATTGTGAAGAAAGGCCTAAAAGACCATGAAAATGACAAGAGGCCATTTTTCTACGGTACAAGTTGTGGAACCTTTGAAAAATTGTGTGCATGGGAATGATGATGTTATTTGCACGCCCTTTCAAAGAGATTCTACTCAAGGATAACCCTAGAGATCTCACTGAAAAGGAGATTAAAATATTGTAATAGGGTTGTCCTAGGAAATGAATATGATCTAATGAGGGGTTCACCACCAAGCTTAGATGTGGAAAAGACAATGCAATGCAAGATGTAAAACAAAACCCTAATTCAATGTAAGCTAACTCTAAATGACCTAGAAAGATGAAAAAATGGAGTTCAAAAAGCTATGAAGTAGAAAGTGTGCTCCTGGGAGACTGAAGAAGGAAAAATGGAGGTCTAGAATTCTATAAAATCTATTGCTAATGTTGACTAGGACTCATTTGCCAAGATGGGCGAATCAATCTTCTGGGAAAATGTGCAAATATAGGTTTCAGTCAAAAGGGTATCCTAATCTATGAAAATCTCTATTAGGCCTGTATAGTGGGACTCATTTTCCACTTGTTCTGAATTAGTCCACTTCTTCTTTTTCAAAAGTTTGAGACCTAATTTTTTTCCTCTCGATATGCTCTACTCTTTTTTACTAGTTTCTAGATTTGAAACTATAAATTTCCACCTATAGACCTTCTCCAAGCTTCTCCAAGGCTTGATGATAACTTTAGGGATATGACAACTTTTCTCCAACTTTTCTCCTTGACAAATATGTAACCTAGCCTTGCAAATCACACACAAGAAGAGGGAGAAATGTTCTAGGGTTAGTGAATAGGGGTTTACCTTGGTCAAACCCCTTTATGGTAATTAAACCCTAAAATGAAAGTAAATATGAATGCAAAATGATGAATGAACAAATAGGAATGTTGCAACTCACCAAACCCTAGCAATAAAGTGTTACAAATATGCTTGAAATGGTTGCAATGGATGTGGTTCTTGACTCTTGCTTGAATCATGAACTTTGTTGGAATGTGGGTTGGGGAGATTTTTTATGGTTTCTAGTGTTGTCATTGGTTGCAACTAAACTCATTATCTCGATCTACAAATCAGGATTTACTTATATACCAGCAGGAAATGTAGAAGATAGTATGTTACCAGTAGAAAGCATGAAGAACAGGGTATCTGGTCCGTTAGTCAATCTGTATGCTTCACCAAATCATCATTTTTTGTTGTGGATCCCCAAGAAAGTTTCTTAAGCATGTATGTTACCTTATTGGTAAGTTTTATGGTGTTGCAGCAATCGGTGTATGAGTTAGAAGATTTGGTAGAATGATTTTCTATTTATTTTCTCATTGTGGCCAACTCAATGAATGTAGTGTGTCACAGATGTATTTAAGGAGTGGTTGTTTAATTGTTTCTAAGTTTAAGAATATTTTTTTGGGTCCCAACTATGTCTTGTCCAACCTTTGTGGGTGCGCATTAAATATAACTTATGATTTGAGCCAACTGTTGGAGAATATTTCATGTTTTGTTGAAGTCTACTTAAGTGATTAAAATCTTTGTTAGCAGATATATATACATATGAGATCAGTAATTCATTTTTGGTGTCAGGATGAAGTGGTGAGAAGGTGTGAGTGTGCGAAAAGAGTAGAGAAAATGCATGAGAGAACATCAGAATATTAGTTGAGTAAATTATGTTTGAGCAGAAGAAGATTATTGTGAATTAAGGAAAAACAAGGCAGAGGGAGTTGAAGGATTAGACAGAAGTTTTAGAATCTCTTTTTGTGCTTCACTGGAATTGAATCCAAGAACTTTTAGATGCCATCTTCTCAATTAAATTTTTGTTGTAATCACAAACATTTTGTAAGGCAGTGAGCTCTAGGCAATGTGTCTAAATGAAAGTGCATTCCCTTTTGTTCATACTTTTAATAGAGTATAAATTGTGGATTAATCTCCACCGTGCTTTTTCCCCTAACAGGGTTTCCATGTAAAAAAATTGGTGTTATGGTGTTTTGATCATCTTGTTTATGTCCTTGCATCTTTATTTTTGTTTATGTGCTGAAAATGATTTAAGATCTGAATTGAAAGTCAAATTTGTTGAACACTGGTTCACCCCCCCATCTGAGTGTTCCTTAAGTCCAACAATTGGTATCAAGAATAGTTCCTCTATATAATTTTAATAGCTTGAGTTGAATCTTGGAATACAATGGACTTTGGTCTTCAAAAGTAGGTTATGGTGGCACTTGATGTTCTTGATTAGTCTAAAGTAGAAGCCATGGAATTAAGAGAAAATCTTGTGGATGCTGATAAATTCATTCAATCATTGAAGGATAAAATCAATGAGTTAAGAGAAAAGAGGAAGGAACTTTGTGATCAACTGAAGCATAAATAAAATAAAAACTTGGAAGATGTTCACCTGAATCAAACCCTAAAAGAGATAATTGAAGAATGTGAAAAACTTGCTAGAAATAATGCTACTCTAAAGCTTGAGATGGAATTTGTGGCAATAAAGCTAAGGAGATTGAAGAAAGAAAGAAAAATGAGGAGAATCTGGCCCAATCCTTAAAAGAAAAATATGAAGAATGCAATAGAGTAAATAATGGATTCATTCAGTTGGAGATTGAATTGCAACAATCCAGAAACAATGAACAAAAACTTGAAAGACAGATAGTTATTCAAAGATGAACTCACTACTGCAAATGAGTACAAGGAGAAGTTTAGGATTATTTATGCTACGGTTGATGAGCTAACTAAAGTAAAAAAGGATGCAAATAATAAACGAGGTCTTGGATATGAGAAGGAAGAATGCTCCGGATCTTAACATAAGAATTCTAGATAAAGAAATCATATGAACAAAGGAAGAAAGTATCTGGTAAGACAACCCAATGCTTAGAAGTTTAATGGTTACTACTTTCCTTGTAATAAATTTGGTCATATGGCTTCTCATTGTAGAATTCAAATAAATTTAAGTAGTCCACCATTTCTCGGTCAGTGTTTTAATTACAAAAAGCTAGGTCACAAGTCTATTGAATGCAGAAGTATGTCAGTTTAAGAAATGTTAAATTCTATACTTGTGGAAGATTTGGGAATATTTCTAATCAATGCAGATTAGGAGGAAATTAGTGGAATGAGTGGTCTAGACAGAGAAATTTGGTGTGTTATAGTTTCAAAAAATTTGGCCACATTGCAATATTTTGCAAGAACAAAAATATGGACAAAAGAGGTCTAGTATACAGAGAAAGAATTTCGTGAAAAGATAACAAAGGAAAAGGAAAAGTGAATGTGGAAGAAATAAGAGATCAAATGAAGAAAACATGGGTAAAGAAGAGTGGATCTAATGAAGGAGATAAGCCCGTATTGGAAGCTACCTCTGGTAACCCCTCTAGTAATTCCTCTAGAAATTGATCTCAGGCCATTGGCCTAAGGGGAGTTTTTCAAGGAAGATCCTTTGGCCCCCTCTCGGTAGTTGGCACCAAAATGTAGAAAATTGTCAGTAGCTATGATTAAAGTTTGAAAATTCATCAATGATCACTTATGTAGGAACATGAGAAGTGGAAGGTCCATAGACAAATTTTTCTTTTGTTGTCTGAGAAAACAGAGTTACCGCAACTCCTAAGGAAAGGTATTTAATGTAGCTAAAAAGGTTAGGTGCACAAATTCATAAAAGGGTATTTGGAACCCTCATTCATCACCTTACATTATAGGAGAACAAAAGGAGAGCCTTTGTAGCAGTAAAGCAAATTCGGCAGTGAATTCTTTAGGTACTTCATTTGCTTGTAGAATTTCAAAATTTTGTGCTTGGTAGAAAACCTTATTCGGTATGGAAAGTAAAATGAAGAAAATCAAAGGAACAGTGACTTTGGATGAATATAGTAGTAGGAAGATCAGGAATGTAAGAAATTTGTTGTGAACTAGTGAATTGAAGTGGCTTGAAGGTGTGAAACATAAGAATTTGAACATCTGGAATGAGTTTCCCTATTTCGTCAACACAGAAGTGGTCAAGTTTATCTTGAAAAAATTGGATGATGATATCCTTACTCTAGATAAACCCTATCAAATATAAAAAGAGGTGATTAGAAATTTAACAGGATTATGCAATATTGGGGATGTTCCAAAAAAGAAGTTGATTCAGAACAAGGAAGTTGAAACCCTAATCGAAGTGGTAGGAGATCAAAGAGCTCTATTAATTTCAACAATCAAAGATCTAATAATGAGGTACATTGCACATGGAATTTCATTATAAAATTTTCTTCAAAATAGGGATGGATCAACCTTGGCAGGCGTAGTTTACATTTTGCACAAAATGATAATGGAAGATGAAGACTTTGATCTATGTGGATTGATGAAGGATCAATTGTTGGGAAATGTGAAATTGACAAAGGATGCAAATTCCCCTTCAATTTTGGTACCCTAGTTATATGCATTATGATGTATTTTCTGAATTGCTTGCCTCAAAATGACAATGTGGTATGGAAGGAAAATGAACCTATTTGTAAGAAAAAAATTTAACATTTCAATACTCTAGAAAATTTTGAGCAAGTTCAAGAAAATTTCTTTAGAGAATTGCTGGGAAAGTTTGGAATTGTTGGCATCTCTCTTCCGGTAAGAGCAGTTGAAGTTGGGTCCTCTTCCGATAAGATGGGGAAGAAGCAGAAAAGGGCTCTAGATTTTTTAGATGACATTCCTTCGGCACAAAAATCTTCAAGAACTGAAGAAAAAGGAAAAGAGCAAGTAATTGTGGATATACCAGATAAAGACTCAAATGATTACACTCCAAGAGATGAACCAGAATCAGTTGAACTGGATGTGGTGATAGAAAAAGAAAGCATTGAAGGAAGTGCTTTATTCAAAACAAAGATACTGTAGATTGTTTAGGAGGCAGATGGAATGAAAAAGATTGTTGACATATGGTTAAATGGACCATCATATGAATAGGACTTCATTAACGACACTCTTGGTAGATACTTTGTACACAACAACATTAAACTAGAAAATTTGTAGAATGTACTTCCAGAAGAATTAATTGAATGTATCAGGGAGGCTATGACCTCTATGCCTTAGGACAAGAAAGAGGAAGTAATTCTACATCTAAAGGAGTTGTTTAGGCTATCTCTCACAAAATTGAAAAATAAAATAAATGTATTAAGGCAATGCATCGACTCAGAAAATAATGTCTACAATTATTGTCTTCGGTGGCCTCATGTGGTTGGTAAATACAAGGACAAGCTGGAGCAAATTGAGAGTGGGTTGATCAGAATTGGTCAGGATTACAATATATTTCAAGACCTGGATGGAGCAGTCAAAAAAAAGATTCATGATTTGCAGACTAAGTATGCAAATGTTCACTTTTATAGAAACACTCTTATGGACACTTTCTGGAAAATGAAGGATCTAACTGAATGCATAACGGAGTGGAAAATTGAGATTCTGAAGAAAGGAGAAAATTTGGAAGAAGCGGTTACAATTCCAGAATCCCTCATATAGATCATCAACTGGACATCAAAAAATAATAGTCTAATAATAATTATTGGGATTGCAGTAGATGCTTGGAAGAAATTTCTTTTAGAGATAAAGGATAAGTATAAAATAATTTTTTTATTTGTGCAGCAGTTGTAAAGTCTCAAATTTTGATCAATTTTTGCATCAATAAAGGGTGAGAGAGTGCAGTGTAAATTTTAGCAAAGGAGAGTAAGCAGTCAAGTTTTGTCATTGATTTCGAAGGGGGAGGAGAGCAATAAAAAATGTCTTGAAATTCTAAGGGGGGGCAATGTTTTGTTGTGTTTTAAAATTTTGAGTTTTGGTTCCAACACTTGATCATTTTTCACTAAGTGTTGCCATCAATTCCAAAGGGGGAGATTGTTGGAATATGGCTTGGGGAGATTGTTTATGGCTTCTAGTGTTTTCATTGATGGTAAATAAATTCATTATCTTGGTCCATAGATCAGAATCTACTTATACTAGCAGGAAATGTAGAAGACAGTGTGTTACCTGCAGAAAGCATGAAGAATAGGGTATTCGGTCAATTAGTCGATTTGTATGCTTCACCGGATCATCATTTTGTGTTGTCGATCCCTAGGAAAAAAATTTAAGCATGTATGTTTCCTTATTGGTAAATTTTGTGGTGTTGCAGCAATCAGTGTATGAGTTAGAAGATTCGATAGAATGATTTTCTGTTTATTTTCTTATTGTGGCTTGCTCAATGAATGTAGCATTTTTTTTATGTATAAGGAGTAGTTGTTTAATTGTTTCTAAGTTTCAGAATATTTTTTTGGGTCCCATATATTTATTATCCAACCTTTTTGGGTGCGCATTAAATATAACTTATGATTTGAGCTTACTGTTGGAGAATATTGCATACTCTGAAGTAGACTTAAGTGATTAAAATATTTGTTAGCGGATATATATATGAGATTGGTAATCCATTTTTCATGTGAGGATGAAGTGGTGAGAAGCTGTGAGTGTGTGAAAAGAGAAAATCAGATGTATGAGCAAACATCAGAAGATCAGTTGAGTAAATTATGTTTGAGCAAAAGAAGATTATTGTGAATTAAGGCATAACAGGACAGAGGGAGTTGAAGGATCAGATAGAAGGTTCATAATATGTTTTTGTGCTTCACTGGAACTGAATCTAGGCATTTGTAGATGCTATCTTCTCAGTTCAATTTTTTTTGTAATTACAAACATTTTGTAAGGAAATGAGCCTTCCTTATTTTGAGCAATGAGCTCTAGGAAGTGTGCCTGAATACAAGTGCATTCCCTTTTGTCCATACTTTTAACAGAGTATAAATTGTGGATTCATCTCCAACGTGGTTTTTCCCCTAATGGGGTTTCCATGTAAACATATTGGTGTTATGGTGTTTTGATCATTTTGTTTATGTGCTTGCATCTTTATTTCTATTTATGTACTAAAAATGATTTAAGATCTGAATTGAAAGTCAAATTTTTTGAACATTGATTCACCCCACCTCTTAGTGTTCCTTGAGTCCAAAAAAACTCTAGATCATAACTGTTAGCACAATAACAAACATGAAGAATGCAATCTTTGACATGATGATTGATACTTGAAGAATGCACTTGAATGCTTCATAATCTTCCCTTGAATTGCTTTGAATGCTCTTGTTGATGCTCAAATACTCTTGTGACATCTTGAATGCTATGTAACTTGTAAAATTTTCTAGGTGAGAATATGAGTGAAAGAACCTTGTATTTATACAAAATTATACAATAATTCCCGAAAACATCAAATCTAGGAGAATAAAATCCCACCAAAAATTTGAATTTTGGTCACATGGGACTCATTCGCCCAAGGTGGCGAATGAGTCCCATTGAAGACATAATGTATGGGACCAAAAATGAAAATTTCTTATAAATGTGTAAAAACTTTTTTGGGGCAAAAAGATCTAGGTGGGATCCATTCACCCAAGGTGGTGAATGATTCCTAGACACTAAATTTGGGTCACACAAGCCAGGAACTCCTGAATTATGATAAGATACTGATTGGTGTTAGGATTACCTTCAAAAAGATGCAATAAATGAGGCTTGTGAATGAAAAATAGGGCCAATTAAAGCATCAGAAAGCCCAATTATTAATGACAAGCCTAGAAAAATGTGAAAGTGTGTTACAACAATTTACAACACTCCAAATAAGGTAAGATTAAGGTTTATTATGTTTAAAATTATGTTTATTATGGTTAGTTTACTGATAAAACCCTAGAAAAGTGTGAAAGTGTGTTACAAAACTTCACAACACTTTTGCAAGGCACCATTAAAATTTATTAGTTCACAAGGGCCCAAGACCTAATGTGAATGTGTTATCCACATCACAAGGAGGGCTTGAACAAGTCAAAAAAAGTAGAAGGGTTACTTTTTTAGTGACTCCATCTAGCCCCCACTTTAGTGAGAGGATGAACTTTCTTCAAACTCACACTAAAGTAGACAATCATGCATTAAGAGGGGTTCAAATGTACCAACACCAATAAGATAAGATAACAATCAAGAGGTGTGATCAAGCCCCCAAGATCAAGATCGCATATCAAACCAACATATGCACAAAGGAACATACATGAGAATGATATAAAGAAAAATGAAAAGGCCCAAGCATGCACTTCCAAAGATTAAAAACACAAAAGGTGAAACAAAAAAGAATCAGATTAAGCCTCAACCATTTTTCCATCCTAATGTGGATTAAATCTAGGTTTTTTTATGAAAAATGCATACTCTTAGGTGACGAAACTCTTGGTTGTCCACTAAGTGATAAGTACTAATGGGTGAGACACATACACTCATGGCTAGTATGCACTCACACACACACACAAGTGGCTATGAGGAAACTCATGCCTCAGATTGGGCTTCATGCTCAAACCATACCAAAGTTATACCCCCTGATAACATCAATAAGGTGCCACAAAAATGATTTTCAAGCTTCATGAGACAAGAAAAAATGTGTATGCTTGGAGCTCATGAACAAAAAAGATAGCTCCATAGGCATGCAAGTTGTATTATGCAAGGTGGCCATATAATTACAAATGAAAAAATGAAAAAATAGGAAATGTTCAAAGAATTCTTGCTTAGTTCATGTGAGGTCTTTAACTTAGGGAACATTGTGCCTAATGTCTCCAAGAGGGGACCAATCAAAGAATAGATAATTCACAACTTAGGGGATGTAGTGCATCACATCAAGCCACTAGGAGGAATATAATTTGCTAAGAGAGATCACACTCCTAAAGGAAATCATACCCAATGTCATCCAAAAAGCAACAAATGCATCGTATGAATTAAGAAAACTACACCAAGAACAAAAAAAAAGAAAATGCAAAATAATAATGCCAATGTATGCCCCCACTTTAAAGAAATTGCTAAACACCATGTTATGAGCAATCACTTTAAAGTAGCAAATGATTAATGAAAATAGAAAAGGAATACATGAGAGCTAACTTGGAAATACCTATGCCAAGTCATATGTTTCTGAGTAAAGATGCATCATGTGAGAGAAAAGGTAAAGAGAAGGGTTGCCACACAATGAAAACACCAAACACATAAGGGATCTATGGATTTTGTGTCAGTATGTTCTTTGCTGCAGTGTTTTTAGAGAGCTCAGAACTGTCATCATTCCCCCAATACACATAGAACTAGAAGAATGACACAAATAGTGAAAATAAAGAAAAACCTTTTGGGTCAACATGGAAGATACATAGGGTGTCTCAATTCCTTGGGTCATTCCCAAAAGGAAAACAAGTGACAAATGGAAAAGATAAAATGAAAATGGAAAGGAAAAGAAATCCTTTTGGGTCAACATGGAAGAGACATGAATTTCTCAATGCCTTGTGTCATCCCCAAAAGGAAAACACAAGACAAATTAAAAAGAGAAAATGAAAAGGCAAAGGAAAAGAAATCCATTTGGGTCAACATGGAAGAAACATGAATGTGTCAATGCCTTGCATCATCCCCAAAAGGAAAATATGAGACAAATGAAAAAAAGAAAAAGTGAAAGAGATGAATGATGTAGAGAAGAATGAAGGTACAAATATAGGAATTTCACAAAGAGAGAAAACATGCACATGCAATAAAATCAAAGAAAATGAAAAAGAAATAATGCTAAAGACTAGTAAGGAAAATGCGAGTCAACCTATGAGCAATTCATCTGCCTCCCAATCATATTTTGTGTATACCGAAGGTGGGAAACTAGCCCAAGGGACAAGAGCAAGGGTTGAACTAGGAAAGGCACTAGGTTCAACACTCTTTACAAGTGATTTGTCATTTAAGCTCATGGAAGAGGAAAATAATGTATTCAGTTCATTATGCACCTCTTCATCAATTTAACAACCTCATCATCATCATCTAAGTTGATCACAACTAGAGGTTAAAGGATAATTTCCATGTAAGAGTTCAACTCTTGTTGTGGTTGTTGTATTGGATTATTTTGTTTCGATGCAAGAGTAGGGTCATTGTACATTGCTTTAGTCAAGTTTGGATTTTGATTTTCTTTGTTTAATTCTTCATGTAACTTGTGAGAAAGGGCATGATGTCTACGCATATGTTCTCTATCACCTCTATTTCTTTTGGTTTTGTTTTCAAGTTACATTTGTGTAGGAGTGGGTTGATCAAGCATAGGTTTCTTTTCTTCCCTAAGGGGAGGAATGAAAGGAACCATAGGAGGTTGTTCAACCACTTTCTCTTTGACAAGTTGTAAAATTGTTTTATTCTAGGAGGAGTGATGGGGTTGGTTTCACTGTCTCTTAGCCTTTTGTAGGATGTAGGTGAAGTTTTTTTTTTAGGTTGATCTTGGTTTTTTGGGTCTTGTTTAGGTTCAAGCATGGTTTTGTCAAGGATGGGAGGTTCAAAGGTGGATGGGGACATGTTTTAGAGAGATAGTTCAGATATTTTCTTAGCTTTGAATTTTTGGTAGGATATGAAAAAGAAGTCTTCTCTTGGTTTTATAGGTTCCATGGGCTTGACCCAAAAGGAATCTAAGGAAAGGTTTCCTTTAGATGAAAAAGGGTTGAAGCCGCTATGGTGAATAATGAATATTTCATTGTCAAAGAAAAATTTAAGCATTTATACACGATTGAAGGGACAACTTCATGGAGCGAAGCCATGGGTGGCCTAGCTTCACATTAAATCAGTCTGACTACGAGATGATGGAGAATTGACATCTAATGTTTTGGGTCCTATTTGTAATGGTAAGGTGATTGATCCTATCATAGCTCAAGAAAAACCATTGTGTTTCTTGATCCATGCTTTTGGTTTATCATATTCATCTTGATATAGTTCATGAAAAAGAAAGAATTCCTCAATGATCACATTCTCTCCATAGGTGAGATCTATTAGTATCCCATTAATGGGCTTGTCATAGATACAACTGACTATGTAGAGAGGACCATTGGGTGAATGTTTCATTATATCCTTAGAGGAGAAAGCAATGTTAAGAGGACTCTTAGTTAGGCCCTTACAAGGGATGACATCTATCTCCCCTACCATTTCATCTATAGGATTGACATTGATAGCATTATTTAGAATATAATCATTATTTTCATCATATGTATCAATATTCATCACATCATTCTTTGTAGTTTCATTGGCTTTGACAAATGAAATATTATGTTTTGGCATTAGATTGGTGAAAATTTGCAAGTTTTGGTTAGGAGGGGCAACAAACTTATTTCCTTGATCACTAACACCTACAATGGAAAGACGGTTGGAATCAATGAGGTCTTGCCCAAGATGTTTAAAATGCTTGCAATTTTTTGTGTCATGTCCATTTTGTTGATGATAGTGGCAATAAGCATTTCATTTAAAGCTTGGGAGTAAAGGCTTATTAGGGTTGGGTGTTTTGACGGGTGGAAGGGCAATTATTTGTTATTCTAAAAATTGGGACATTATGTTATCAAGGGTATTGAGAAAGGGAGTGAATTGTCATTTCGAATCTCCATAACTAAAGGGTATCGTGGCTTTCACGGAAGCTACTTCATTATTGACATTTTGAGTTGGTTTTTGAGGGGGATTGAATTAAAGGAACCCTTTATTTTATTTTCTAAAAGGTTGGGAATTATTTTGTTTGTGGTGGCTCGAATCTCCTCGACTCAAATTTAGAAGTGGACTTCTATCTCGATTGCTAACCAAATTTTGATAATCATGGAGGGCGGTACATAGGTGCATAAAGGATGGAAATTTCATCATGGTAATATTTTCTTGAATATTACTTTGTAAATTTTCTATGAACATCATTTGAAGGTGTGGGTCAAGGACCTTGACATCAATTTGGGAATAAAGCGATTGATAGCATGAGATAAAATCAATTATCTTTTCTTCCTCTTTTTGTTTACATCTCATCAAATCAGCCAAGGTCATCTTGGGAGTCATATGAACTTGGAAATGGTTTACAAATGCCTCAAAAATATCATTGAATGAATAAATTGAGTTATTTGAGAAGAAAACCATTCCAAGCAGGATATCCTTTCAAGGATCTAGGAAAACCTTTTAATAGTTTATCATCAAGGAAAAAGTCACTACATAAGGCAGCATAAGCATTAATATGGTTAGAAGGATGTCCCTTTCCTCCACATATTTCTCAAATCTCAACATCTCTACACTTTGTGGCATTGGTGTTCATAATATCTCCAAGGACAATGGGTTGCTTTTGACATAATATGTAGGTGGATCATTTTGATTTTGGTTGATGGTGGAAATTTGCTTTTGAAGGGATGGCATGGTTTGGAATAGTTGAGTTATGAAAGGTTCATTGCTTGTGTTATGAGATGGAAGTGAAAGTGGTGATGGAGTGTACGTGTTCATAGGAAAAGTAAATGGAAAGCTTATAGGTGGTAATGTAGGAGATATAACTTGTGATAGCACATAGGAATTGGGGATGTTGTCAAGAATACCTAGGGAAGGAATCACATTACTAACTTGTTGCATTGTTGTTGTGACTTGAGGATTGGTATAGGTAGGTATTGAGGCTATTGTTGTGGAAGGAGGGATTTGAGGTCCTCCTTGACTTGTAACATTGATTTTGGTAAAGGAAAACTATTGGTTGAGGGAAGAAGCTTTCTAAAGATCCCAACTATATTTTTCACAAGGTCAAGGCAATCTTCACTTTCAAGCATGTGGTGGATGTTTTCTATGGTAGGAATTGTAGTAGTTGAAATTTTTTCCAAGATTATTTGATGTTGTAAGTTTGCTAAATGCTCATGAATTTGAATTATGTTTTCTTTTGGGATATTATCATTCCTTGGTTCAACTTGCATGCTACTTTAAGGAGAAGAATTGCTAAGGGTGTTATCCACACCCAGTGTACTAGTTTCAATACTAGGAGTGGAAGCTCTAGATAACCCAAGATCCAAAATGATTGTGCTATCATGGGATGACATGA